>OY282559.1:194651720-194733879 GCA_958295665.1 Tipula vernalis | reverse complement strand
ATATATATATATTATATATATATATAATATATATATATATATATATATATATATATATATAAATATATATATAATATATATATATATATATATATATATATATATATTGTATATTATACAAATTTATAAATAAAACTAATTTAGTGAGAACTGGTGACTTATATATGTAGGTCAATCTATCAATATTACTCTCAATTTTATTATTACCATTTTTGCACGCTGCGTTTATATTTTATTAAATTTAATAATATATCGATAATTAGTTTCCACTTGTACAACAATCAACCAAATTAAAAAATAAGAAAAAGTCGTTCCACAGAATAAATATCACCACATAAATTTTATACTTATTTCCTTAGTTCAATATATTATATTAATTTTATTATTAAACTTTATTTTTTATTTTATAATTTAATTAAAACTTCTTTGATTTAATTCATCACTTTAGTTTTTTCCCATAAACGAAAATAAAATCGTTACCATGTATATCAAGCAGATTATGAAAAATAATTTATAAAACTATTTGCCACTCTGATTTCACTAATGATATAAATTTTTACCACTTGTCTCTGGTTGAATCAGTATGTTCGATCATTAGTAATTCAACATATCCTTATAAATTTCGGAAATTGAAAAGCAAATGTTTCCTTTATATTTTTGGCTATTAACTTACTTTACCGGTTGAACGCCTAAATAATTTATATGTGCTTACTTGTATTTTCGAATTTTCCTATTGACAAGTGGTTGAAAACAAAAATGTATTATGAAAACCCACCCATAAACAAGTAGTACTTTAATTTATTTTTAAAAACTGATAATCTGATACAAAAAAAAAATATTTTCTCCTGAAAAATTCATGAAAAAATATTTTTTCATCTAAAAAATTTAGTCGAATTCCAAAAAATAAGAAACCAAACCGAAATACCTCTTTATTGTAATAATACGCAGATGAAACCATATCATCGATTCAAGATGATGGATCATCCGATTTCCGAGATTACCAATCAATGGACTCTTTTGACAATATTGCCGATAACCACCAAAACCCACACGACACCAACAAAATATTTTTATTACACGAACAAATGCACGACAAAGCTGATATGAAGAAAGTTTCATACGATTTAAAAAATTTGGCTACATCCGAAGATTTTGATACATTGAGTTTGCTGTCCTCGGAACCGGATGCTGCCGAAGAGAGCGTGGACCCGAAAAAAATTAAAATAATGAATTTAAATTTAGATCCGATAACATATCGAATTCGAACAATTCATACCGATAAAATTTTGGATGATAAACCGACAAAAATAACTACACGAACGACTCGTGCAACTTCTCCATTAGATTTGGTTGATTCACCTGACCCAACTTGTGCATCGCCGTCATTAAAATTAGTTATTGGGCGCAAAGAGGTGAAAACCAATGATACCTCTGCAGTCGCGGAAAGTCGACTTACGTTATATGGCAGTCGCGATGTAGAAATATCAATCCGATCTCAATCTCGTATTTCTGTAACAACGACCACTAGTGGGAAGGATAAAACTATTGTACAAACTTCAACATCAAAAAGCGATTCAAGTGATGATAGTCAGTCTGAATGTATCCGAAGACGAGACGATTCAGTTACGTTCTCTAACAAAAAGAGTATACATTTATATGGTAGCAGTTTTGATTCGCCCAGTGAACAATCACCTTGCACCGAACACAGTATATCGCATCATATAAGTGATACAGGTATTTCATTAACTAGGGGTACATTTACGGAAACAGGTACCAGTCCAGGAATACAACAGTCGACTGGATCTGATATTCTTAAGGAAAAGCAAAAACTGGGTGTGGCAACAGATACAGCATTAGACATTGAAATTGAGGAAATGGAATTAACTGACGCTGGATTATCGCCTATACAGCAAGACGATAACATTACATTTAACTTAACTGATGAAGAAATCCATTATACAACCCAAGGAACCAGTCCTGTTGATTTTGACGACACATTGTCAATAATAGATACATCAGAAGCTGCAACATTAACCGATAAAATTGAATTTAAAGATGCTTCAAATAGTCCAATAGATGTGTCTAATATTAAAAATGGCATAGCTTCCAAAATGACAGACGAAGATATTTTGTTAACCCGCAGGGGATCGGGTGACGTGAAAGCAAAAATTAAAATGCTTGAAAAAACTGTACAAAATTCAATTATTGTAATGGCGACTTCGCCAAAGAAAAAAGTTGAAGTTATCAAAAAGGAGAATTTGACTGAAAAAGACAAAATAGAACTAGATATTGAGCAATGCAACATATCATCCGAGTCTATACCGCCTATACAAGAAGTAATAATGAAAATAGAAAAACGTATTGCCGATGAACATATCGAAAAGCTCACAATCGCTGAACAAAAAAGTCCTATTAAAGTTAAATCAAAACCAAAACCACAAATAGAAGTGCCATCTGAAGATGATTCAATAAAAGACCTCCAATCGCAAATCATTACTTCGGAACCGACCGACCCAATTATCAAAGAGGAGATAATAGATAAAGAATTTAGTAAAATAGATCGTCTAGTTAGTGCTATTGAAAATACGCAAAAAAATGTCGAAATTCGTACACATGCGGCAGAATTAGAACAAATTCATGAACCAACATGTGAAATTATTTGTATAAAGAAAAAAGCATATTTATGCGAGGAAGATTCTGATGATGAATTTATCGTAATTGAGAAAACCGTTATAGAACCTAGAAAGTATTTACCCGCAACTGGTACTGATAGATTAGAACCAGTGGACAATGACACAAAACTGAAAAATAATCAAACTACATCACCCTCTGAGGCACTAGAAAAAATATCAGACACGACCAAACCTATAAAATCACTTATAGAAACATTCAAAAAACTGGAGAATAATGCAAACTCCATAATTGTTCAACCCAGGACATACAAACCAGCGGCGGTAGGCATTGACAAAAAAACAGTGCAACAATTTATAGATCAAGAAATTCACATTTCAGATAATTCTAAGTACAGACTTGAAAAACAACAAAAACTATTAAACGAACAGGAAATACAAATTTACGATGACATTCAGAAAGAAAGTGAAAAAGCAACCAAACACGAAACGGAATTTGCGACTGAAACATTTAAGAAGAAACCAAATCAGGAATTAAAACCGTTATTGATTCATTCGTATCCTCCAAAAGTAACACCAGCTACCACTGAATCTACAAAACCTATTGATCTGTTTCAAATAGAAAATGATAAAATTATACAGATGCATTTAGAAGAACCTTTGGCAGACAAATCGAGTTTGAGAAGCGAGGACCAAACAATTTCACAAATAACGGAACTCTGTTTACAAAATACTACTGACAGATCCAAGATAATGACAGACGCAGAATTTAGATCAATCGAAAGAACAGATTTCTTTGAAGAGAGCAAACCTTCTCAAGTGAAGCAGCCAATTGGAGTCCCTATTATTAAATCAGAATCCATTGAATTAAATAATATTAGTTGTAGCTCGTCATTTACTACAGAAACAGTTACGTCTTGCAGAACCATTTCAACCTCAATAACATCCAAACGATTGGTGACAAACTATGACAAATCTGCTGTCAAGCCTTTTGAATCACTACCAATACTAGAAGATAAGATGCCTTGTCTAATTCCAGTGGACGAAAAATTACCAGCTGACAAACCAAAATCGGTTGACATAGATTCACCAAAATCCGAATTAGATAAACCAAATGACGAACCTACAGATAAATGCGCAAAATCTTTACCACATCCATACGATAAAAAATATTCTACCCTTGCAGTAGAAAAACAACCACCAGTTGATAAACTTAAACCAGTCGGTGTAACACAAGTCAAATCACCAAGTGAATCACTGAAATTGGTTGATCCAGTTTCACCAAAATCCGAATTAGATAAGACAATTGACGAACCTACTGAAAAATTCAAGACGCCATCTGTTAAATATATCAAGCCTCTCGAATGTTTACCACACCATGACAATAAAAAACATTCAACTCTACAGTTAAATAAGCAATCACATGTTGAGAAACCTAAATTGGTCGGTGTGACACCAGTTCAATCACCAAGTAAATCACTGAAATCGGTTGAGCCAGTTTCACCAAAATCCCAATTAGAGATGCCAATTGACAAACTAAAATCACCATCTGCAGAAGATGTTGAAACTTTAGGATCTTTACCACATCTGGAAGTTCAGATACACTCTACTATTCCAGTAGACAAGCAATCACTAGTTGACAAACTTAAATCGGTTGGTGTAATACCAGTCAATCCACCAACTGAGTCACTGAAATCGGTTGAGCCAGTTTCACCAAAATCCGAATTAAAGAAGCCAATAGAAAAATTCAAATCACCATCTGTAGGATATGTTGAAACTTTAGAATCTTTATCACCTCTAGAAGTTATGAAACCTCCTACTCTTCCAGTAGACAAAGAATCACCAGTTGACAGAACTAAATCGATCGACATGACAACAATCAAATCACCAAGTGAATCAATGAAATCAGTTGAGCCAGTTTCACCAAAATCGAAATTAGATAAAAAAATTGACGAACCTACTGACAAACTCAAATCGCCGTCTGCTAAAGGCATCAAGCCTATTGAATCTAAACCACATCTAGATGTTGAAAAATTTTCTAATCTTCCAGTAGATAAAGATTCACCGGTTGACAAACCTAAATCCGTCGGTGTAAAACCAGTCAAATCACCAAGTGAATCACTGAAATTAGTTGAGTCAGTTTCACCAAAATCCCAATTAGATAATACAATTGACGAACCTACTGACAAATTCAAATTGCCATCTGCCATAGATATCAAGCCTCTCGAATTCTTAACTAATTTAGACGTTGAAAAACTTTCTACTCTGCCAGTAGATAAAGAATCACCAGTTGACAAACCTAAATCGATCGGTGTAAAACCAGTCAAATCACCAAGTGAATCACTGAAATTAGTTGAGTCAGTTTCACCAAAATCTGAATTAGAGAAGCCAAATGAAAAACTTAAATCACAATCTGTAAGAGATGTTGAACCTTTAGAATATTTACCACCCCTTGAAGATATGGAACCTACTACTATTCCAGTAGACAAACAATCACCAGTTGACAAACCTAAATCCGTAGGTATGACACCAGTCAAATCAACAAGTGAATCACTAAAATCATTTGGGCCAGATTCACCAAAATCCCAATTAGATAAGACAATTGACGAACCTACTGACAAACTCAAATCGCCATCTGCCATAGATATCAAGTCTCTCGAATCTTTACTACATCTAGAAGTTGAAAAACTTTTTATTCTTCCAGTAGATAAAGAATCACCAGTTGACAAACCTAAATCCGTCGGTATGACACCAGTCAAATCACCAAGTGAATCACTGAAATCAGTTGAGGCAGTTTCACCAAAATCCCAATTAGATAAGACAATTGACGAACCTACTGACAAACCCAAATCGCCATCTGCCATAGATATCAAGCCTCTAAAATCTTTATTACATCTAGACGTTGAAAAACTTTCTACTCTACCGGTAGATAAACAATCACCAGTTGACAAACCTAAATCCGTCGGTGTAACACCAGTCAAATCACCAAGTGAATCACTGAAATCGGTTGAGCTAGTTTCACCAAAATCCCAATTAGATAAGACAATTCACGAACCTACTGACAAACTCAAATCGCCATCTGTCAAAGATATCAAGCCTCTCGAATTCCTACCAAATCTAGACGTTGAAAAACTTTCTACTCTTCCAGTAGATAAAAAATCACTAATTGACAAACCTAAATCCGCCGATATGACACCATTCAAATCACCAAGTGAATCACTGAAATCAGTTGAGCCAGTTTCACCAAAATCCCAATTAGATAAGACAATTGACGAACCTACTGACAAACTCAAATCGCCATCTGTCAAAGATATCAAGCCTCTCGAATTATTACCAAATCTAGACGTTGAAAAACTTTCTACTCTTCCGGTAGATAAAGAATCACCAGTTGATAAACCTAAATCCGTCGGTGTAACACCAGTCAATTCACCAAATTTATCACTGAAATCGGTTGAGCTAGTTTCACCAAAATCCCAATTAGATAAGACAATTGACGAACCTACTGACAAACTCAAATCGCCATCTGCCATAGATATCAAGCCTCTCGAATCTTTACTAAATATAGACGTTGAAAAACTTTCTTCTCTTCCAGTAGATAAAGAATCACCTGTTGACAAACCTACATCCGTCGGTATGACACCAGATAAATCACCAAGTGAATCACTAAAATCAGTTGATCCAGTTTTACCAAAATCCCAAATAGATAAGACAATTGACGAACCTACTGACAAACTCAAATCGCCATCTGCCAAAGATATTAAATCTCTCGAATCTTTACTACATATTTGCGATCAAAAATTTTCTACTCTTCCAGTAGATAAAGAATCACCAGCTGACAAATCTAAATCTTTCGTTGTAACACCAGTCAAATCACCAAGTGAATCACTGAAATCAGTTGAGCCAGTTTCACCAAAACCCGAAATAGAGAAGCCAATTGAAAATCTCAAATCACCATCTGTAAAAGATGTTGAACCTTTAGAATATTTACCACCTATAAAAGTTATGAAACCTACTGCTATTCCAGTAGACAAACAATCACCAGTTGACAAACCTAAATCCGTCGGTATGACACCAGTCAAATCACCAAGGGAATCACTAAAATCAGTTGATCCAATTTTACAAAAATCCCAATTAAATAAGACAATTGACGAACCTACTGACAAACTCAAATCGCCATCTGCCAAAGAAATCAAACCTCTCGAATCTTTACTTAATATAGACGATCAAAAATTTTCTGCTCTTCCAGTAGATAAAGAATCACCAGCTGACAAATTTAAATCGGTCGGTGTAACACCAGTCAAATCACCAAGTGAATCACTGAAATCAGTTGATTCAGTTTCACCAAAATCCCAATTAGATAAGACAATTGAAAAACCTACTGACAAACTCAAATCGCCATCTGTCAAAGATATCAAGCCCCTCAAATCTTTGCTAAATATAGACGTTGAAAAACTTTCTACTCTTCCAGTAGATAAAGAATCACCAGTTGACAAACCTAAATCCGTCGGTGTAACACCAGTCAAATCACCAAGTGAATCACTGAAATCGGTTGAGCCAGTTTCACCAAAATCCGAATTAGCGAAGCCAATTGAAAAACTCAAATCACCATCTGTTAAAGATGTTGAAACTTTAGAATATTTACCACCTCTAGAAGTTATGAAACCTACTACTATTCCAGTAGACAAACAATCACCAGATGACAAACCTAAATCCGTCGGTATGACACAAGTCAAATCACCAAGTGAATCACTGAAATCAGTTGAGACAGTTTCACCAAAATCTCAATTAGATAAGACAATTGACGAACCTACTGACAAACTCAAATCGCCATCTGCCAAAGATATCAAGCCTCTCGAATTTTTACAAAATATAGACGTTGAAAAACTTCTTACTCTTCCAGTAGATAAAGAATCACCAGTTGACAAACCTAAATCCGTCGGTGTAACACCAGTCAAATCACCAAGTGAATCACTGAAATCAGTTGAGCCAGTTTCACCAAAATCCCAATTAGATAAGACAATTGACGAACCTACTGACAAACTCAAATCGCCATCTTCCAAAGATATCAATCCTCTCGAATTTTTACTAAATATAGACGTTGAAAAACTTCCTACTCTTCCAGTAGATAAAGAATCACCAATTGACAAACCTAAATCCGTCGGTGTAACACCAGTCAAATCACCAAGTGAATCACTGAAATCGGTTGAGCCAGTTTCACCAAAATCCGAAATAGAGAAGCCAATTGAAAAACTCAAATCACCATCTGTAAGAGATGTTGGACTTTTAGGATATTTACCACCTCTAGAAGTTATGAAACCTACTACTATTCCAGTAGACAAACAATCACCAGTTGACAAACCTAAATCCGTCGGTATGACACCAGTCAAATCACCAAGTGAATCACTGAAATCAGTTGATCCAGTTTCACCAAAATCCCAATTAGATAAGACAATTGACGAACATACTGACAAACTCAAATCGCCATCTGTCAAAGATATCAAGCCTCTCAAATTTTTACTAAATATAGACGTTGAAAAACATTCTACTCTTCCGGTAGATAAAGAATCACCAGTTGACAAACCTAAATCCGTCGTTGTAACACCAGTCAAATCACCAAGTGAATCACTGAAATCGGTTGAGCCAGTTTCACCAAAATCCGAATTAGCGAAGCCAATTGAAAAACTCAAATCACCATCTGTTAAAGATGTTGAAACTTTAGAATATTTACCACCTCTAGAAGTTATGAAACCTACTACTATTCCAGTAGACAAACAATCACCAGATGACAAACCTAAATCCGTCGGTATGACACAAGTCAAATCACCAAGTGAATCACTGAAATCAGTTGAGACAGTTTCACCAAAATCTCAATTAGATAAGACAATTGACGAACCTACTGACAAACTCAAATCGCCATCTGCCAAAGATATCAAGCCTCTCGAATTTTTACAAAATATAGACGTTGAAAAACTTCTTACTCTTCCAGTAGATAAAGAATCACCAGTTGACAAACCTAAATCCGTCGGTGTAAGACCAGTCAAATCACCAAGTGAATCACTGAAATCAGTTGAGCCAGTTTCACCAAAATCCCAATTAGATAAGACAATTGACGAACCTACTGACAAACTCAAATCGCCATCTGCCAAAGATATCAATCCTCTCGAATTTTTACTAAATATAGACGTTGAAAAACTTCCTACTCTTCCAGTAGATAAAGAATCACCAATTGACAAACCTAAATCCGTCGGTGTAACACCAGTCAAATCACCAAGTGAATCACTGAAATCGGTTGAGCCAGTTTCACCAAAATCCGAAATAGAGAAGCCAATTGAAAAACTCAAATCACCATCTGTAAGAGATGTTGGACTTTTAGGATATTTACCACCTCTAGAAGTTATGAAACCTACTACTATTCCAGTAGACAAACAATCACCAGTTGACAAACCTAAATCCGTCGGTATGACACCAGTCAAATCACCAAGTGAATCACTGAAATCAGTTGAGCCAGTTTCACCAAAATCCCAATTAGATAAGACAATTGACGAACCTACTGACAAACTCAAATCGCCATCTGCCAAAGATATCAAGCCTCTCGAATTTCTACAAAATATAGACGTTGAAAAACTTCTTACTCTTCCAGTAGATAAAGAATCACCTGTTGACAAACCTAAATCCGTCGGTGTAACACCAGTCAAATCACCAAGTGAATCAATGAAATCAGTTGAGCCAGTTTCACCAAAATCCCAATTAGATAAGACAATTGACGAACCTACTGACAAACTCAAATCGCCATCTGCCAAAGATATCAATCCTCTCGAATTTTTACTAAATATAGACGTTGAAAAACTTCCTACTCTTCCAGTAGATAAAGAATCACCAATTGACAAACCTAAATCCGTCGGTGTAACACCAGTCAAATCAACAAGTGAATCACTGAAATCGGTTGAGCCAGTTTCACCAAAATCCGAAATAGAGAAGCCAATTAAAAAACTCAAATCACCATCTGTAAAAGATGTTGAACGTTTAGGATATTTACCACCTCTAGAAGTTATGAAACCTACTACTATTCCAGTAGACAAACAATCACCAGTTGACAAACCTAAATCCGTCGGTATGACACCAGTCAAATCACCAAGTGAATCACTAAAATCAGTTGAGCCAGTTTCACCAAAATCCCAATTAGATAAGACAATTGACGAACCTACTGACAAACTCAAATCGCCATCTGTCAAAGATATCAAGCCTCTCGAATTCTTACAAAATCTAGACGTTGAAAAACTTTCTACTCTTCCGGTAGATAAAGAATCACCAGTTGACAAACCTAAATCGGTCGTTGTAACACTAGTCGAATCACCAAGTGAATCACTGAAATCGGTTGAGCCAGTTTCACCAAAATCCGAATTAGCGAAGCCAATTGAAAAACTCAAATCACCATCTGTAAAAGATGTTGAACCTTTAGAATATTTACCACCTCTAGAAGTTATGAAACCTCCTACTATTCCAGTAGATAAACAATCACCAGTTGACAAACCTAAATCCGTCGGTATGACACCAGTCAAATCACCAAGTGAATCACTAAAATCAGTTGAGCCAGTTTCACCAAAATTCCAATTAGATAAGACAATTGACGAACCTACTGACAAACTCAAATCGCCATCTGTCAAAGATATCAAGCCTCTCGAATTTTTACTAAATATAGTCGTTGAAAAACTTTCTACTCTTCCGGTAGATAAAGAATCACCAGTTGACAAACCTAAATCGGTCGGTGTAACACCAGTCAAATCACCAAGTCAAGCACTGAAATCGGTTGAGCCAGTTTCAACAAAATCCGAATTAGCGAAGCCTATTGAAAAACTCAAATCACCATCTGTAAAAGATGTTTTAGAATATTTACCACCTCTAGAAGTTATGAAACCTCCTACTATTCCAGTAGACAAACAATCACCAGTTGACAAACCTAAATCCGTCGGTATGACACCAGTCAAATCACCAAGTGAATCACTGAAATCAGTTGAGCCAGTTTCACCAAAATCCCAATTAGATAAGACAATTGACGAACCTACTGACAAACTCAAATCGCCATCTGCCATAGATATCAAGCCTCTAGAATCTTTCCTAAATATAGACGTTGAAAAACTTTCTACTCTTCCAGTAGATAAAGAATCACCAGTTGACAAACCTAAATCCGTCGGTGTAACACCAGTCAAATCACCAAGTGAATCACTGAAATCGTTTGACCCTGTTTCACCAAAACCCGAAATAGAGAAGCCAATTGAAAAACTCAAATCACCATCAGAAAAATATGTTGAACCTTTAAAATATTTACCACCTCTAGAAGTTATGAAACCTCCTACTATTCCTGTAGACAAACAATCACCAGTTGACAAACCTAAATCCGTCGGTATGACACCAGTCAAATCACCAAGTGAATCACTAAAATCAGTTGAGCCAGTTTCACCAAAATCCCAATTAGATAAGACAATTGACGAACCTACTGACAAACTCAAATCGCCATCTGCCAAAGATATCAAGCCTCTCAAATTTTTACAAAATATAGACGTTGAAAAACTTCTTACTCTTCCAGTAGATAAAGAATCACCTGTTGACAAACCTAAATCCGTCGGTGTAACACCAGTCAAATCACCAATTGAATCACTGAAATCAGTTGAGGCAGTTTCACCAAAATCCCAATTAGATAAGACAATTGACGTACTTACTGACAAACTCAAATCGCCATCTGCCAAAGATATCAAGCCTCTCGAATTTTTACTAAATATAGACGTTGAAAAACTTCCTACTCTTCCAGTAGATAAAGAATCACCAATTGACAAACCTAAATCCGTCGGTGTAACACCAGTCAAATCACCAAGTGAATCACTGAAATCGGTTGAGCCAGTTTCACCAAAACCCGAAATAGAGAAGCCAATTGAAAAACTCAAATCACCATCTGTAAAAGATGTTGAAACTTTAGAATATTTACCACCCCTAGAAGTTATGAAACCTCCTACTGTTCCAGTAGACAAACAATCACCAGTTGACAAACCTAAATCCGTCGGTATGACACCAGTCAAATCACCAAGTGAATCACTGAAATCAGTTGAGCCAGTTTCACCAAAATCCCAATTAGATAAGACAATTGACGAACCTACTGATAAACTCAAATCGCCATCTGTCAAAAATATCAAGCCTTTTGAGTTTTTATCAAACCTAGACGCTGAAAAATTTTCTACTCTTCCAGTAGATAAAGAATCATCAGCTGACAAACCTAGATCGGTCGGTGTAACACCAGTCAAATCACCAAGTGAATCACTGAAATCTGTTGACCCAGTTTCACCAAAACCCGAAATAGAGAAGCCAATTGGAAAACTCAAATCACCATCTGTAAAAGATGTTGAACCTTTAGGATATTTACCACCTCTAGAAGTTATGAAACCTACTACTATTCCAGTAGACAAACAATCACCAGTTGACAAACCTAAATCCGCCGGTATGACACAAGTCAAATCACCAAGTGAATCACTGAAACCAGTTGAGCCATTTTCACCAAAATCCCAATTAGATAAGACAATTGATGAACCTACTGACAAACTCAAATCGCCATCTGCCAAAGATATCAAGCCTCTCCAATTTTTACTAAATATAGACGTTGAAAAACTTCCAACTCTTCCAGTAGATAAAGAATCACCAGTTGACAAACCTAAATCCGTCGGTATGACACCAGTCAAATCACCAAGTGAATCACTGAAATCAGTTGAGCCAGTTTCACCAAAATCACAATTAGATAAGACAATTGACGAACCTACTGACAAACTCAAATCGCCATCTGTCAAAAATATCAAGCCTCTCGAGTTCTTACCAAATCTAGACGTTGATAAACTTTCTACTCTTCCAGTAGATAAAGAATCATCAGCTGACAAACCTAGATCGGTCGGTGTAACACCAGTCAAATCACCAAGTGAATCACTGAAATCGGTTGACCCAGTTTCACCAAAACCCGAATTAGAGAAGCCAATTGGAAAACTCAAATCACCATCTGTAAAAGATGTTGAACCTTTAGAATATTTACCACCTCTAGAAGTTATGAAACCTACTACTGTTCCAGTAGATAAACAATCACCAGTTGACAAACCTAAATTCGTCGGTATGACACCAGTCAAATCACCAAGTGAATCAATAAAATCAGTTAAGCCAGTTTCACCAAAAGCCCAATTAGATAAGACAATTGACGTACCTACTGACAAACTCAAATCGCCATCTGCAAAAGATATCAAGCGTCTCGAATTTATACAAAATATAGACGTTGAAAAATTTCCTACTACTCCAGTAGAGAAAGAATCACCAGTTGACAAACCTAAATCCGTCGGTGTAACACCAGTCAAATCACCAAGTGAATCAATGAAATCAGTTGAGCCAGTTTCACCAAAATCCGAATTAGATAAGACAATTGACGAACCTACTGACAAACTCAAATCGCCATCTGTCAAAGATATCAAGCCTCTCGAATTCTTACAAAATCTAGACGTTGAAAAATTTCCTACTCTTCCAGTAGATAAAGAATCACCTGTTGACAAACCTAAATCCGTCAGTGTAACACCAGTCAAATCGCCAAGTGAATCAATGAAATCAGTTGAGCCAGTTTCACCAAAACCCGAAATAGAGAAGCCAATTGAAAAACTCAAATCACCATCTGTAAAAGATGTTGAACCTTTAGAATATTTACCACCTCTAGAAGTTATGAAAACTCCTACTATTCCAGTAGACAAACAATCACCAGTTGACAAACCTAAATCCGTCGGTATGACAAAAGTCAAATCACCAAGTGAATCACTGAAATCAGTTGAGCCAGTTTCACCAAAACCCCAATTAGATAACACAATTGACGAACTTACTGACAAACTCAAATCGCCATCTGTCAAAGATATCAAGCCTCTCGAATTCTTACAAAATCTAGACGTTGAAAAACTTTCTACTCTTCCGGTAGATAAAGAATCACCAGTTGACAAACCTAAATCGGTCGTTGTAACACCAGCCAAATCACCAAGTGAAGTACTGAAATCGGTTGAGTCAGTTTCACCAATATCCCAATTAGAGAAGCCAATTGAAAAACTCAAATCACCATCTGTAAAAGATGTTGAACCTTTAGAATATTTACCACCTCTAGAAGTTATGAAACCTACTACTGTTCCAGTAGACAAACAATCACCAGTTGACAAACCTAAATCCGTCGGTATGACACCAGTCAAATCACCAAGTGAATCAATGAAATCAGTTGAGCCAGTTTCACCAAAATCCCAATTAGATAAGACCATTGACGAACCTACTCTCGAATTTTTACTAAATATAGACGTTGAAAAACTTTCTACTCTTCCAGTAGATAAAGAGTCACCAGTTGACAAACCTAAATCCGTCGGTGTAACACCAGTCAAATCACCAAGTGAATCACTGAAATCGGTTGAGCCAGTTTCACCAAAATCCGAAATAGAGAAGCCAATTGAAAAACTCAAATCACCACCTGTAAAAGATGTTGAAACTTTAGAATATTTACCACCTCTAGAAGTTATGAAACCTACTACTATTCCAGTAGACAAACAATCACCAGTTGACAAACCTAAATCCGTCGGTATAATACCAGTCAAATCACCAAGTGAATCACTGAAATCAGTTGAGCCAGTTTCACCAAAATCCCAATTAGATAAAACAATTGACGAACCTACAGATAAACTCAAATCGCCATCTGTCAAAGATATCAAGCCTCTCCAATTTTTACCAAATCTAGACGTTGAAAAACTTCCTACTCTTCCAGTAGATAAAGAATCACCAGTTGACAAACCTAAATCCGTCGGTGTAACACCAGTCAAATCACCAAGTGATTCACTGAAATCGGTTGAGCCAGTTTCACCAAAATCCGAAATAGAGAAGCCAATTGAAAAACTCAAATCACCATCTGTTAAACATGTTGAACCTTTAGAATATTTACCACCTCTAGAAGTTATGAAACCTACTACTATTCCAGTAGACAAACAATCACCAGTTGACAAACCTAAATCCGTCGGTATGACACCAGTCAAATCTCCAAGTGAATCACTGAAATCAGTTGAGCCAGTTTCACCAAAATCCCAATTAGATAAGACAATTGACGAACCTACTGACAAACTCAAATCGCCATCTGTCAAAGATATCAAGCCTCTCGAATTTTTACCAAATCTAGACGTTGAAAAACTTCCTACTCTTCCAGTAGATAAAGAATCACCAATTGACAAACCTAAATCCGTCGGTGTAACACCAGTCAAATCACCAAGTGATTCAATGAAATCGATTGAACGAGTTTCACCAAAATCCGAAATAGAGAAGCCAATTGAAAAACTCAAATCACCATCTGTAAAAGATGTTGAAACTTTAGAATATTTACCACCTCTAGAAGTTATGAAACCTACTAATATTCCAGTAGACAAACAATCACCAGTTGACAAACCTAAATCCGTGGGTGTAACACCAGTCAAATCACCAAATGAATCATTGAAATCAGTTGAGCCAGTTTCATCAAAATCCCAATTAGATAAGACAATTGACGAACCTACTGACAAACTCAAATCAATCAAATCACCAAGTGAATCACTGAAATCAGTTGAGCCAGTTTCACCAAAATCCCAATTAGATAAGACAATTGACGAACCTACAGATAAACTCAAATCGCCATCTGTCAAAGATATCAAGCCTCTCCAATTTTTACCAAATCTAGACGTTGAAAAACTTCCTACTCTTCCAGTAGATAAAGAATCACCAGTTGACAAACCTAAATCCGTCGGTGTAACACCAGTCAAATCACCAAGTGATTCACTGAAATCGGTTGAGCCAGTTTCACCAAAATCCAAAATAGAGAAGCCAATTGAAAAACTCAAATCACCATCTGTAAAAGATGTTGAACCTTTAGAATATTTACCACCTCTAGAAGTTATGAAACCTACTACTATTCCAGTAGACAAACAATCACCAGTTGACAAACCTAAATCCGTCGGTATGACACCAGTCAAATCACCAAGTAAATCACTGAAATCAGTTGAGCCAGTTTCACCAAAATCCCAATTAGATAAGACAATTGACGAACCTACAGATAAACTCAAATCGCCATCTGTCAAAGATATCAAGCCTCTCCAATTTTTACCAAATCTAGACGTTGAAAAACTTCCTACTCTTCCAGTAGATAAAGAATCACCAGTTGACAAACCTAAATCCGTAGTTGTAACACCAGTCAAATCACCAAGTGAATTACTGAAATCGGTTGGGCCAGTTTCACCAAAATCCGAAATAGAGAAGCCAATTGAAAAACTCAAATCACCATCTGTAAAAGATGTTGAAACTTTAGAATATTTACCACCTCTAGAAGTTATGAAACCTACTAATATTCCAGTAGACAAACAATCACCAGTTGACAAACCTAAATCCGTCGGTATGACACCAGTCAAATCACCAAGTGAATCACTGAAATCAGTTGAGCCAGTTTCACCAAAATCCCAATTAGATAAGACAATTGACGAACCTACAGATAAACTCAAATCGCCATTTGTCCAAGATATCAAGCCTCTCGAATTATTACCAAATCTAGACGTTGAAAAACTTCCTACTCTTCCAGTAGATAAAGAATCACCAGTTGACAAACCTAAATCCGTCGGTGTAACACCAGTCAAATCACTAAGTGATTCAATGAAATCGGTTGAACCAGTTTCACCAAAATCCGAAATAGAGAAGCCAATTGAAAAACTCAAATCACCATCTGTAAAAGATGTTGAACCTTTAGGATATTTACCACCTCTAGAAGTTATGAAAACTACTACTATTCCAGTAGACAAACAATCACCAGTTGACAAACCTAAATCCATCGGCATGACACCAGTCAAATCACCAAGTGAATCACTGAAATCAGTTGAGCCGGTTTCACCAAAATCCCAATTAGATAAGACAATTGACGAACCTACTAACAAACTCAAATCGCCATCTGTCAAAGATATCAAGCCTCTCGAATTCTTACAAAATCTAGAAGTTGAAAAACTTCCTACTCTTCCAGTAGATAAAGAATCACCAGTTGACAAACCTAAATCCGTCGGTGTAACACCAGTCAAATCACCAAGTGAATCACTGAAATCGGTTGAGCCAGTTTCACCAAAATCCGAAATAGAGAAGCCAATTGAAAAACTCAAATCACCATCTGTAAAAGATGTTGAAACTTTAGAATATTTACCACCTCTAGAAGTTATGAAACCTACTACTATTCCAGTAGACAAACAATCACCAGTTGACAAAACTAAATCCGTCGGTATGATACCAGTCAAATCACCAAGTGAATCACTGAAATCAGTTGAGCCAGTTTCACCAAAATCCCAATTAGATAAGGCAATTGACGAACCTACAGATAAACTCAAATCGCCATCTGTCAAAGATATCAAGCCTCTCCAATTTTTACCAAATTTAGACGTTGAAAAACTTCCTACTCTTCCAGTAGATAAAGAATCACCAGT
Source organism: Tipula vernalis (assembly GCA_958295665.1). Taxonomy (NCBI): domain Eukaryota; kingdom Metazoa; phylum Arthropoda; class Insecta; order Diptera; family Tipulidae; genus Tipula; species Tipula vernalis. Next base: position 194,716,736 of record OY282559.1, on the reverse strand, counting down.
TGACAAACCTAAATCCGTCGGTGTAACACCAGTCAAATCACCAAGTGATTCACTGAAATCGGTTGAGCCAGTTTCACCAAAATCCGAAATAGAGAAGCCAATTGAAAAACTCAAATCACCATCTGTTAAAGATGTTGAAACTTTAGAATATTTACCAACTCTAGAAGTTATGAAACCTACTACTATTCCAGTAGACAAACAATCACAAGTTGACAAACCTAAATTCGTCGGTGTAACACCATTCAAATCACCAAATGAATCACTGAAATCAGTTGAGCCAGTTTCACCAAAATCCCAATTAGATAAGTCAATTGACGAACCTACTGACAAACTCAAATCAGTCAAATCACCAAGTGAATCACTGAAATCAGTTGAGCCAGTTTCACCAAAATCCCAATTAGATAAGACAATTGACGAACCTACAGATAAACTCAAATCGCCATCTGTCAAAGATATGAAGCCTCTCGAATTTTTACCAAATCTAGACGTTGAAAAACTTCCTACTCTTGCAGTAGATAAAGAATCACCAGTTGACAAACCTAAATCCGTCGGTGTAACACCAGTCAAATCACCAAGTGATTCACTGAAATCGGTTGAGCCAGTTTCACCAAAATCCGAAATAGAGAAGCCAATTGAAAAACTCAAATCACCATCTGTAAAAGATGTTGAACCTTTAGAATATTTACCACCTCTAGAAGTTATGAAACCTACTACTATTCCAGTAGACAAACAATCACCAGTTGACAAACCTAAATCCGTCGGTATGACACCAGTCAAATCACCAAGTGAATCACTGAAATCAGTTGAGCCAGTTTCACCAAAATCCCAATTAGATAAGACAATTGACGAACCTACAGATAAACTCAAATCGCCATCTGCCAAAGATATCAAGCCTCTCGAATTCTTACCAAATCTAGACGTTGAAAAACTTCCTACTCTTCCAGTAGATAAAGAATCACCAGTTGACAAACCTAAATCCGTAGTTGTAACACCAGTCAAATCACCAAGTGAATTACTGAAATCGGTTGAGCCAGTTTCACCAAAATCCGAAATAGAGAAGCCAATTGAAAAACTCAAATCACCATCTGTAAAAGATGTTGAACCTTTAGAATATTTACCACCTCTAGAAGTTATGAAACCTACTACTATTCCAGTAGACAAACAATCACCAGTTGACATACCTAAATCCGTCGGTATGACACCAGTCAAATCACCAAGTGAATCACTGAAATCAGTTGAGCCAGTTTCACCAAAATCCCAATTAGATAAGACAATTGACGAACCTACAGATAAACTCAAATCGCCATCTGTCAAAGATATCAAGCCTCTCGAATTTTTACCAAATCTAGACGTTGAAAAACTTCCTACTCTTCCAGTAGATAAAGAATCACCAGTTGACAAACCTAAATCCGTCGGTGTAACACCAGTCAAATCACCAAGTGATTCAATGAAATCGGTTGAACCAGTTTCACCAAAATCCGAAATAGAGAAGCCAATTGAAAAACTCAAATCACCATCTGTAAAAGATGTTGAACCTTTAGGATATTTACCACCTCTAGAAGTTATGAAACCTACTACTATTCCAATAGACAAACAATCACCAGTTGACAAACCTAAATCCGTCGGTGTAACACCAGTCAAATCACCAAATGAATCACTGAAATCAGTTGAGCCAGTTTCACCAAAATCCCAATTAGATAAGAACATTGACAAACCTACTGACAAACTCAAATCGCCATCTGCCATAGATATCAAGCCTCTCGAATCTTTACTAAATATAGACGTTGAAAAACTTTCTACTCTTCCAGTAGATAAAGAATCACCAGTTGACAAACCTAAATCCGCCGGTATGACACCAGTCAAATCACCAAGTGAATCACTGAAATCAGTTGAGCCAGTTTCACCAAAATCCCAATTAGATAAGACAATTGACGAACCTACTGAGAAACTGAAATCGCCATCTGCCATAGATATAAAGCTTCTCGAATCTTTACTAAATATAGACGTTGAAAAACTTCCTACTCTTCCAGTAGATAAAGAATCACCAGTTGACAAACCTAAATCCGTAGTTGTAACACCAGTCAAATCACCAAGTGAATTACTGAAATCGGTTGAGCCAGTTTCACCAAAATCCGAAATAGAGAAGCCAATTGAAAAACTCAAATCACCATCTGTAAAAGATGTTGAACCTTTAGAATATTTACCACCTCTAGAAGTTATGAAACCTACTACTATTCCAGTAGACAAACAATCACCAGTTGACATACCTAAATCCGTCGGTATGACACCAGTCAAATCACCAAATGAATCACTGAAATCAGTTGAGCCAGTTTCACCAAAATACCAATTAGATAAGACAATTGACGAACCTACTGACAAACTCAAATCGCCATCTTCCATAGATATCAAGCCTCTCGAATTTTTACAAAATATAGACATTGAAAAACTTCCTACTCTTCCAGTAGATAAAGAATCACCAGTTGATAAACCTAAATCCGTCGGTGTAACACCAGTCAAATCACTAAGTGAATCACTGAAATCGGTTGAGCCAGTTTCACCAAAATCCGAATTAGAGAAGCCAATTGAAAATCTTCAATCACCATCTGTAAAAGATGTTGAACCTTTAGAATATTTACCACCTTTAAAAGTAATGAAACCTCCTACTATTTTAGTAGACAAACAATCACCAGTTGACAAACCTAAATCAGTCGGTATGACACCAGTCAAATCACCAAGTGAATCACTGAAATCAGTTGATCCAGTTTCACCAAAATCCCAATTAGATAAGAACATTGACAAACCTACTGACAAACTCAAATCGCCATCTGCCATAGATATCAAGCCTCTCGAATCTTTACTAAATATAGACGTTGAAAAACTTTCTAATCTTCCAGTAGATAAAGAATCACCAGTTGACAAACCTAAATCCGCCGGTATGACACCAGTCAAATCACCAAGTGAATCACTGAAATCAGTTGAGCCAGTTTCACCAAAATCCCAATTAGATAAGACAATTGACGAACCTACTGACAAACTCAAACCGCCATCTGCCATAGATATAAAGCTTCTCGAATCTTTACTAAATATAGACGTTGAAAAACTTTCTACTCTTCCAGTAGATAAAGAATCACCAGTTGACAAACCTAAATCCGTCATTGTAACACTAGTCAAATCACCAAGTGAATCACTGAAATCGGTTGAGCCAGTTTCACCAAAATCCGAAATAGAGAAGCCAATTGAAAAACTCAAATCAACATTTGTAAAAGATGTTGAAACTTTAGAATATTTACCACCTCTAGAAGTTATGAAACCTACTACTATTCCTGACAAACAATCACCAGTTGACAAACCTAAATCCGTCGGTGTAACACCAGTCAAATCACCAAGTGAATTACTGAAATCGGTTGAGCCAGTTTCACCAAAATCCGAAATAGAGAAGCCAATTGAAAAACTTAAATCACAATCTGTAAAAGATGTTAAACCTTTAGAATATTTACCACCTCTAGAAGTTATAAAACCTACTACTATTTCAGTAGATAAACAATCACCAGTTGACAAACCTAAATCCGTCGGTATAACACCAGTCAAATCACCAAGTGAATCACTAACATCAGTTGAGCCAGTTTCACCAAAATCCCAATTAGATAAGACAATTGACGAACCTACTGACAAACTCAAATCGCCATCTGCCATAGATATCAAGCTTCTAGAATCTCTACTTAATATAGACGTTGAAAAACTTTATACCCTTCCAGTAGATAAAAAATCACCAGTTGACAATTCTAAATCCGTCAGTATGACACCAGTCAAATCACCAAGTGAATCACTAAAATCAGTTGAGCAAGTTTCACCAAAATCCCAATTAGATAAGACAATTGACGAACATACTGACAAACTCAAATCGCCATCTGTCAAAGATATCAAGCCTCTAGAATTATTACCAAATCTAGACGTTGAAAAACTTTCTACTCTTCCAGTAGATAAAGAATCACCATTTGACAAACCTAAATCTATCGGTATGACACCAGTCAAATCACCAAGTGAATCACTGAAATCAGTTGAGCCAGTTTCACTAAAATCCCAATTAGATAAGACAATTGACGAACCTACTGACAAATTCGAATCGCCATCTTCCATAGATATCAAGCCTCTAGAACCTTTACTAAATATAGACGTTGAAAAACTTTCTACTCTTCCAGTAGATAAAGAATCACCAGTTGACAAACCTAAATCCGCCTGTATGATACCAGTCAAATCACCAAGTGAATCACTGAAATCAGTTGAGCCAGTTTCACCAAAATCCCAATTAGATAAGACAATTGACGAACCTACTGACAAACTCAAATCGCCATCTGTCAAAAATATCAAACCTCTCGAATTCTTACTAAATTTAGACGTTGAAAAACTTTCTACTGTTCCGGTAGATAAAGAATCACCAGTTGACAAACATAAATCCATCGGTATGACACCAGTCAAATCACCAAGTGAATCACTGAAATCAGTTGAGCCAGTTTCACCAAAATCCCAATTAGATAAGACAATTGACGAACCTACTGAAAAACTCAAATTGCCATCTGCCAGAGATATCAAGCCTCTAGAATCTTTACTAAATATAGACGTTGAAAAACTTTCTACTCTTCCAGTAGATAAAGAATCACCAGTTGACAAACCTAAATCCGTCGGTATGACACCAGTCAAATCACCAAGTGCATCACTGAAATCAGTTGAGCCAGTTTCACCAAAATCCCAATTAGATAAGACAACTGACGAACCTACTTACAAACTCAAATCGCCATCTGCCATAGATATCAAGCCTTTCGAATTCTTACCAAATCTAGACGTTGAAAAACTTTCTACTCTTCCAGTAGATAAAGAATCACAAGTTGACAAACCTAAATCCGCCGGTATGACACCAGTCAAATCACCAAGTGAATCACTGAAATTAGTTGAGCTAGTTTCACCAAAATCCCAATTAGATAAGACAATTGACGAACCTACTGACAAACTCAAATCGTCATCTGTCAAAGATATCAAACCTCTCGAATTCTTACCAAATCTAGACGTTGAAAAACTTTCTACTCTTCCAGTAGATAAAGAATCACCAGTTGATAAACCTAAATCCGCCGGTATGAAACCAGTCAAATCACCAAGTGCATCACTGAAATCAGTTGAGCCAGTTTCACCAAAATCCCAATTAGATAAGACAATTGGCGAACCTACTGACAAACTCAAATCGCCATCTGTCAAAGATATCAAGCCTCTCGAATTCTTACCAAATCTAGAAGTTGAAAAACTTTCTACTCTTCCAGTAGATAAAGAATCACCAGTTGACAAACCTAAATCCGTCGATATGACACCAGTCAAATCACCAAGTGAATCACTGAAATCAGTTGAGCCAGTTTCACCAAAATCCCAATTAGATAAGACAATTGACGAACCTACTGACTACCTCAAATCGCCATCTGTCAAAGATATCAAGCCTTTCGAATTCTTACCAAATCTAGACGTTGAAAAACTTTCTACTCTTCCAGTAGATAAAGAATCACCAGTTGACAAACCTAAATCCGTCGGTATGACACCAGTCAAATCACCAAGTGCATCACTGAAATTAGTTGAGCCAGTTTCACCAAAATTCCAATTAGATAAGACAATTGACGAACCTACTGACAAACTCAAATCGCCATCTGTCAAAGATATCAAGCCTCTCGAATTCTTACCAAATCTAGACGTTGAGAAACTTTCTACTCTTTCAGTAGATAAACAATCATCAGTTGACAAACCTAAATCCGCCGGTATGACACCAGTCAAATCACCAAGTGAATCACTGAAATCAGTTGAACCAGTTTCACCAAAATCCCAATTAGATAAGACAATTGACGAACCTACTGACAAAATCAAATCGCCATCTGTCAAAGATATCAAGCCTCTCGAATTATTACCAAATCTAGAAGTAGAAAAACTTTCTAATCTTCCAGTAGATAAAGAATCACCAGTTGACAAACCTAAATCCGTCAGTATGACACCAGTCAAATCACCAAGTGAATCATTGGAATCAGTTGAGCCAGTTTCACCAAAATCCCTATTAGATAAGACAATTGACGAACCTACTGACAAACTCAAATCGCCATCTGCCATAGATATCAAGCCTCTAGAATCTCTACTAAATATAGACGTTGAAAAACTTTCTACTCTTCCAGTAGATAAAGAATCACCAGTTGACAAACCTAAATCCGTCGATATGGCACCAGTCAAATCACCAAGTGAATCACTGAAATCAGTTGAGCCAGTTTCACCAAAATCCCAATTAGATAAGACAATTGACGAACCTACTGACAAACTCAAATCGCCATCTGTCAAAGATGTCAAGCCTCTCGAATTATTACCAAATCTAGACGTTGAAAAACTTTCTACTCTTCCAGTAGATAAAGAATCACCAGTTGACAAACCTAAATCCGCCGGTATGACACCAGTCAAATCACCAAGTGAATCACTGAAATCAGTTGAGCCAGTTTCACCAAAATCCCAATTAGATAAGACAATTGACGAACCTACTGACAAACTCAAATCGCCATCTGTCAAAGATATCAAGCCTCTCGAATTATTACCAAATCTAGACGTTGAAAAACTTTCTATTCTTCCAGTAGATAAAGAATCACCAGTTGACAAACCTAAATCCGTCGATATGACACCAGTCAAATCACCAAGTGAATCACTGAAATCAGTTGAGCCAGTTTCACCAAAATTGCAATTAGATAAGACAATTGACGAACCTACTGACAAACTCAAATCGTTATCTGCCAATGATATTAAGCCTCTCGAATTCTTACCAAATCTAGACGTTGAAAAACTTTCTACTCTTCCAGTAGATAAAGAATCACCAGTTGGCAAACCTAAATCCGCCGGTATGACACCAGTCAAATCACCAAGTGAATCACTGAAATCAGTTGAGCCAGTTTCACCAAAATCCCAATTAGATAAGACAATTGACGAACCTACTGACAAACTCAAATCGCCATCTGTCAAAGATATCAAGCCTCTCGAATTCCTACAAAATCTAGACATTGAAAAATTTTCTACTCTTCCAGTAGATAAAGAATCACCAGTTGACAAACCTAAATCCGTCGATATGACACCAGTCAAATCACCAAGTGAATCACTGAAATCAGTTGAGCCAGTTTCACCAAAATCCCAATTAGATAAGACAATTGACGAACCTACTGACAAACTCAAATCGCCATCTGTCAAAGATATCAAGCCTCTCGAATTATTACCAAATCTAGACGTTGAAAAACTTTCTACTCTTCCAGTAGATAAAGAATCACCAGTTGACAAACCTAAATCCGCCGGTATGACACCAGTCAAATCACCAAGTGAATCACTGAAATCAGTTGAGCCAGTTTCACCAAAATCCCAATTAGATAAGATAATTGACGAATCTACTGAGAAACTCAAATCGCCATCTGCCATAGATATCAAGCCTCTCGAATCTTTTCTTAATATAGACGTTGAAAAACTTTCTACTCTTTCAGTAGATAAACAATCACCAGTTGACAAACCTAAATCCGCCGGTATGACACCAGTCAAATCACCAAGTGAATCACTGAAATTAGTTGAGCCAGTTTCACCAAAATCCCAATTAGATAAGACAATTGACGAACCTACTGACAAACTTAAATCGTCATCTGTCAAAGATATCAAGCCTCTCGAATTCTTACCAAATCTAGACGTTGAAAAACTTTCTACTCTTCCAGTAGATAAAGAATCACCAGTTGACAAACCTAAATCCGCCGGTATGACACCAGTCAAACCACCAAGTGCATCACTGAAATCAGTTGAGCCAGTTTCACCAAAATCCCATTTAGATAAGACAATTGACGAACCTACTGACAAACTCAAATCGCCATCTGTCAAAGATATCAAGCGTCTCGAATTATTACCAAATCTAGACGTTGAAAAACTTTCTACTCTTCCAGTAGATAAAGAATCACCAGTTGACAAACCTAAATCCGTCGATATGACACCAGTCAAATCACCAAGTGAATCACTGAAATCAGTTGAGCCAGTTTCACCAAAATCCCAATTATATAAGACAATTGACGAACCTACTGACAAACTCAAATCGCCATCTGTCAAAGATATCAAGCCTCTCGAATTATTACCAAATCTAGACGTTGAAAAACTTTCTACTCTTCCAGTAGATAAAAAATCACCAGTTGACAAACCTAAATCCGCCGGTATGACACCAGTCAAATCACCAAGTGAATCACTGAAATCAGTTGAGCCAGTTTCACCAAAATCCCAATTAGATAAGACAATTGACGAACCTACTGACAAACTCAAATCGCCATCTGTCAAAGATATCAAGCCTCTCGAATTCTTACCAAATCTAGAAGTTGAAAAACTTTCTACTCTTCCAGTAGATAAAGAATCACAAGTTGACAAACCTAAATCCGCCGGTATGACACCAGTCAAATCACCAAGTGAATCACTGAAATCAGTTGAGCCAGTTTCACCAAAATCCCAATTAGATAAGACAATTGACGAACCTACTGACAAACTTAAATCGCTAACTGTCAAAGATATCAGGCCTCTAGAATTATTACCAAATCTAGACGTTGAAAAACTTTCTACTCTTCCAGTAGATAAAGAATCACCAGTTGACAAACCTAAATCCATCGATATGACACCAGTCAAATCACCAAGTGAATCAGTGAAATCAGTTGAGCCAGTTTCACCAAAATCCCAATTAGATAAGACAATTGACGAACCTACTGACAAACTCAAATCGTCATCTGTCAAAGATATCAAGCCTCTCGAATTCTTACCAAATCTAGACGTTGAAAAACTTTCTACTCTTCCAGTAGATAAAGAATCACCAGTTGACAAACCTAAATCCGTCGATATGACACCAGTCAAATCACCAAGTGCATCACTGAAATCAGTTGAGCCAGTTTCACCAAAATCCCAATTAGATAAGACAATTGACGAACCTACTGACAAACTCAAATCGCCATCTGTCAAAGATATCAAGCCTCTCGAATTATTACCAAATCTAGACGTTGAAAAACTTTCTACTCTTCCAGTAGATAAAGAATCACCAGTTGACAAAACTAAATCCGTCGATATGACACCAGTCAAATCACCAAGTGAATCACTGAAATCAGTTGAGCCAGTTTCACCAAAATCCCAATTAGATAAGACAATTGACGAACCTACTGACAAACTCAAATCGCCATCTGTCAAAGATGTCAAGCCTCTCGAATTATTACCAAATCTAGATGTTGAAAAACTTTCTACTCTTCCAGTAGATAAAGAATCACCAGTTGACAAACCTAAATCCGTCGATATGACACCAGTCAAATCACCAAGTGAATCATTGGAATCAGTTGAGCCAGTTTCACCAAAATCCCAATTAGATAAGACAATTGACGAACCTACTGACAAACTCAAATCGCCATCTGTCAAAGATATCAAGCCTCTCGAATTATTACCAAATCTAGAAGTTGAAAAACTTTCTACTCTTCCAGTAGATAAAGAATCACCAGTTGACAAACCTAAATCCGTCAGTATGACACCAGTCAAATCACCAAGTGAATCATTGGAATCAGTTGAGCCAGTTTCACCAAAATCCCTATTAGATAAGACAATTGACGAACCTACTGACAAACTCAAATCGCCATCTGCCATAGATATCAAGCCTCTAGAATCTTTACTAAATATAGACGTTGAAAAACTTTCTACTCTTCCAGTAGATAAAGAATCACCAGTTGACAAACCTAAATCCGTCGATATGACACCAGTCAAATCACCAAGTGAATCACTGAAATCAGTTGAGCCAGTTTCACCAAAATCCCAATTAGATAAGACAATTGACGAACCTACTGACAAACTCAAATCGCCATCTGTCAAAGATGTCAAGCCTCTCGAATTATTACCAAATCTAGACGTTGAAAAACTTTCTACTCTTCCAGTAGATAAAGAATCACCAGTTGACAAACCTAAATCCGTCGGTATGACACCAGTCAAATCACCAAGTGAATCACTAAAATCAGATTATGCAATTTCACCAAAATCCCAATTAGATAAGACAATTGACGAACCTACTTACAAACTCAAATCGCCATCTGCCATAGATATCAAGCCTCTCGAATCTTTACTAAATATAGACGTTGAAAAACTTTCTACTCTTCCGGTAGATAAAGAATCACCAGTTGACAAACCTAAATCCGCCGGTATGACACCAGTCAAATCACCAAGTGAATCACTGAAATCAGTTGAGCCAGTTTCACCAAAATCCCAATTAGATAAGACAATTGACGAATCTACTGAGAAACTCAAATCGCCATCTGCCATAGATATCAAGCCTCTCGAATCTTTTCTTAATATAGATGTTGAAAAACTTTCTACTCTTTCAGTAGATAAACAATCACCAGTTGACAAACCTAAATCCGCCGGTATGACACCAGTCAAATCACCAAGTGAATCACTGAAATCAGTTGAGCCAGTTTCACCAAAATCCCAATTAGATAAGACAATTGACGAAACTACTGACAAACACAAATCGCCATCTGTTAAAGATATCAAGCCTCTCGAATTATTACCAAATCTAGACGTTGAAAAACTGTCTATTCTTCCAGTAGATAAAGAATCACCAGTTGACAAACCTAAATCCGTCGATATGACACCAGTCAAATCACCAAGTGAATCACTGAAATCAGTTGAGCCAGTTTCACCAAAATTGCAATTAGATAAGACAATTGACGAACCTACTGACAAACTCAAATCGTCATCTGCCAAAGATATCAAGCCTCTCGAATTCTTACCAAATCTAGACGTTGAAAAACTTTCTACTCTTCCAGTAGATAAAGAATCACCAGTTGGCAAACCTAAATCCGCCGGTATGACACCAGTCAAATCACCAAGTGAATCACTGAAATCAGTTGAGCCAGTTTCACCAAAATCCCAATTAGATAAGACAATTGACGAACCTACTGACAAACTCAAATCGCCATCTGTCAAAGATATCAAGCCTCTCGAATTCCTACAAAATCTAGACGTTGAAAAACTTTCTACTCTTCCAGTAGATAAAGAATCACCAGTTGACAAACCTAAATCCGTCGATATGACACCAGTCAAATCACCAAGTGAATCACTGAAATCAGTTGAGCCAGTTTCACCAAAATCCCAATTAGATAAGACAATTGACGAACCTACTGACAAACTCAAATCGCCATCTGTCAAAGATATCAAGCCTCTCGAATTCTTACCAAATCTAGACGTTGAAAAACTTTCTACTCTTCCAGTAGATAAAGAATCACCAGTTGACAAACCTAAATCCGCCGGTATGACACCAGTCAAATCACCAAGTGAATCACTGAAATCAGTTGAGCCAGTTTCACCAAAATCCCAATTAGATAAGATAATTGACGAATCTACTGAGAAACTCAAATCGCCATCTGCCATAGATATCAAGCCTCTCGAATTCTTACCAAATCTAGAAGTTGAAAAACTTTCTACTCTTTCAGTAGATAAACAATCACCAGTTGACAAACCTAAATCCGCCGGTATGACACCAGTCAAATCACCAAGTGAATCACTGAAATCAGTTGAGCCAGTTTCACCAAAATCTAAATTAGATAAGACAATTGACGAACCTACTGACAAACTCAAATCGCCATCTGTCAAAGATATCAAGCCTCTCGAATTATTACCAAATCTAGAAGTTGAAAAACTTTCTACTCTTCCAGTAGATAAAGAATCACCAGTTGACAAACCTAAATCCGTCAGTATGACACCAGTCAAATCACCAAGTGAATCATTGGAATCAGTTGAGCCAGTTTCACCAAAATCCCTATTAGATAAGACAATTGACGAACCGACTGACAAACTCAAATCGCCATCTGCCATAGATATCAAGCCTCTAGAATCTTTACTAAATATAGACGTTGAAAAACTTTCTACTCTTCCAGTAGATAAAGAATCACCAGTTGACAAACCTAAATCCGTCGATATGACACCAGTCAAATCACCAAGTGAATCACTGAAATCAGTTGAGCCAGTTTCACCAAAATCCCAATTAGATAAGACAATTGACGAACCTACTGACAAACTCAAATCGCCATCTGTCAAAGATGTCAAGCCTCTCGAATTCTTACCAAATCTAGACGTTGAAAAACTTTCTACTCTTCCAGTAGATAAAGAATCACCAGTTGACAAACCTAAATCCGTCGGTATGACACCAGTCAAATCACCAAGTGAATCACTAAAATCAGATGATGCAATTTCACCAAAATCCCAATTAGATAAGACAATTGACGAACCTACTTACAAACTCAAATCGCCATCTGCCATAGATATCAAGCCTCTCGAATCTTTACTAAATATAGACGTTGAAAAACTTTCTACTCTTCCGGTAGATAAAGAATCACCAGTTGACAAACCTAAATCCGCCGGTATGACACCAGTCAAATCACCAAGTGAATCACTGAAATCAGTTGAGCCAGTTTCACCAAAATCCCAATTAGATAAGACAATTGACGAATCTACTGAGAAACTCAAATCGCCATCTGCCATAGATATCAAGCCTCTCGAATCTTTTCTTAATATAGATGTTGAAAAACTTTCTACTCTTTCAGTAGATAAACAATCACCAGTTGACAAACCTAAATCCGCCGGTATGACACCAGTCAAATCACCAAGTGAATCACTGAAATCAGTTGAGCCAGTTTCACCAAAATCCCAATTAGATAAGACAATTGACGAAACTACTGACAAACACAAATCGTCATCTGTCAAAGATATCAAGCCTCTCGAATTCTTACCAAATCTAGACGTTGAAAAACTTTCTACTCTTCCAGTAGATAAAGAATCACCAGTTGACAAACCTAAATCCGTCGGTATGACACCAGTCAAATCACCAAGTGAATCACTAAAATCAGATGATGCAATTTCACCAAAATCCCAATTAGATAAGACAATTGACGAACCTACTTACAAACTCAAATCGCCATCTGCCATAGATATCAAGCCTCTCGAATCTTTACTAAATATAAACGTTGACAAACTTTCTACTCTTCCAGTAGATAAAGAATCACCAGTTGACAAACCTAAATCCGCCGGTATGACACCAGTCAAATCACCAAGTGAATCACTGAAATCAGTTGAGCCAGTTTCACCAAAATCTAAATTAGATAAGACAATTGACGAACCTACTGACAAACTCAAATCGCCATCTGTCAAAGATATCAAGCCTCTCGAATTCTTACCAAATCTAGAAGTTGAAAAACTTTCTACTCTTCCAGTAGATAAAGAATCACCAGTTGGCAAACCTAAATCCGCCGGTATGACACCAGTCAAATCACCAAGTGAATCAATGAAATCAGTTGAGCCAGTTTCACCAAAATCCCAATTAGATAAGACAATTGACGAACCTACTGACAAACTCAAATCGCCATCTGCCATAGATATCAAGCCTCTCGAATCTTTACTAAATATAGACGTTGAAAAACTTTCTACTCTTCCAGTAGATAAAGAATCACAAGTTGACAAACCTAAATCCGCCGGTATGACACCAGTCAAATCACCAAGTGAATCACTGAAATCAGATGATGCAATTTCACCAAAATCCCAATTAGATAAGACAATTGACGAACCTACTTACAAACTCAAATCGCCATCTGCCATAGATATCAAGCCTCTCGAATCTTTACTAAATATAAACGTTGACAAACTTTCTACTCTTCCAGTAGATAAAGAATCACCAGTTGACAAACCTAAATCCGCCGGTATGACACCAGTCAAATCACCAAGTGAATCACTGAAATCAGTTGAGCCAGTTTCACCAAAATCTAAATTAGATAAGACAATTGACGAACCTACTGACAAACTCAAATCGCCATCTGTCAAAGATATCAAGCCTCTCGAATTCTTACCAAATCTAGAAGTTGAAAAACTTTCTACTCTTTCAGTAGATAAACAATCACCAGTTGACAAACCTAAATCCGCCGGTATGACACCAGTCAAATCACCAAGTGAATCACTGAAATCAGTTGAGCCAGTTTCACCAAAATCCCAATTAGATAAGACAATTGACGAAACTACTGACAAACACAAATCGTCATCTGCCATAGATATCAAGCCTCTCGAATCTTTACTAAATATAGACGTTGAAAAACTTTCTACTCTTCCAGTAGATAAAGAATCACAAGTTGACAAACCTAAATCCGCCGGTATGACACCAGTCAAATCACCAAGTGAATCACTGAAATCAGATGATGCAATTTCACCAAAATCCCAATTAGATAAGACAATTGACGAACCTACTTACAAACTCAAATCGCCATCTGCCATAGATATCAAGCCTCTCGAATCTTTTCTTAATATAGATGTTGAAAAACTTTCTACTCTTTCAGTAGATAAAGAATCACCAGTTGACAAACCTAAATCCGTCGGTATGACACCAGTCAAATCACCAAGTGAATCACTAAAATCAGATGATGCAATTTCACCAAAATCCCAATTAGATAAGACAATTGACGAACCTACTTACAAACTCAAATCGCCATCTGCCATAGATATCAAGCCTCTCGAATCTTTACTAAATATAGACGTTGAAAAACTTTCTACTCTTCCGGTAGATAAAGAATCACCAGTTGACAAACCTAAATCCGCCGGTATGACACCAGTCAAATCACCAAGTGAATCACTAAAATCAGATGATGCAATTTCACCAAAATCCCAATTAGATAAGACAATTGACGAACCTACTTACAAACTCAAATCGCCATCTGCCATAGATATCAAGCCTCTCGAATCTTTACTAAATATAAACGTTGACAAACTTTCTACTCTTCCAGTAGATAAAGAATCACCAGTTGACAAACCTAAATCCGCCGGTATGACACCAGTCAAATCACCAAGTGAATCACTGAAATCAGTTGAGCCAGTTTCACCAAAATCTAAATTAGATAAGACAATTGACGAACCTACTGACAAACTCAAATCGCCATCTGTCAAAGATATCAAGCCTCTCGAATTCTTACCAAATCTAGAAGTTGAAAAACTTTCTACTCTTTCAGTAGATAAACAATCACCAGTTGACAAACCTAAATCCGCCGGTATGACACCAGTCAAATCACCAAGTGAATCACTGAAATCAGTTGAGCCAGTTTCACCAAAATCCCAATTAGATAAGACAATTGACGAAACTACTGACAAACACAAATCGTCATCTGTCAAAGATATCAAGCCTCTCGAATTCTTACCAAATCTAGACGTTGAAAAACTTTCTACTCTTCCAGTAGATAAAGAATCACCAGTTGACAAACCTAAATCCGTCAGTATGACACCAGTCAAATCACCAAGTGAATCATTGGAATCAGTTGAGCCAGTTTCACCAAAATCCCTATTAGATAAGACAATTGACGAACCTACTGACAAACTCAAATCGCCATCTGCCATAGATATCAAGCCTCTAGAATCTTTACTAAATATAGACGTTGAAAAACTTTCTACTCTTCCAGTAGATAAAGAATCACCAGTTGACAAACCTAAATCCGCCGGTATGACACCAGTCAAATCACCAAGTGAATCACTGAAATCAGTTGAGCCAGTTTCACCAAAATCTAAATTAGATAAGACAATTGACGAACCTACTGACAAACTCAAATCGCCATCTGTCAAAGATATCAAGCCTCTCGAATTATTACCAAATCTAGACGTTGAAAAACTGTCTATTCTTCCAGTAGATAAAGAATCACCAGTTGACAAACCTAAATCCGTCGATATGACACCAGTCAAATCACCAAGTGAATCACTGAAATCAGTTGAGCCAGTTTCACCAAAATTGCAATTAGATAAGACAATTGACGAACCTACTGACAAACTCAAATCGTCATCTGCCAAAGATATCAAGCCTCTCGAATTCTTACCAAATCTAGAAGTTGAAAAACTTTCTACTCTTCCAGTAGATAAAGAATCACCAGTTGGCAAACCTAAATCCGCCGGTATGACACCAGTCAAATCACCAAGTGAATCAATGAAATCAGTTGAGCCAGTTTCACCAAAATCCCAATTAGATAAGACAATTGACGAACCTACTGACAAACTCAAATCGCCATCTGTCAAAGATATCAAGCCTCTCGAATTCCTACAAAATCTAGACGTTGAAAAACTTTCTACTCTTCCAGTAGATAAAGAATCACCAGTTGACAAACCTAAATCCGTCGATATGACACCAGTCAAATCACCAAGTGAATCACTGAAATCAGTTGAGCCAGTTTCACCAAAATTGCAATTAGATAAGACAATTGACGAACCTACTGACAAACTCAAATCGTCATCTGTCAAAGATATCAAGCCTCTCGAATTCTTACCAAATCTAGACGTTGAAAAACTTTCTACTCTTCCAGTAGATAAAGAATCACCAGTTGACAAACCTAAATCCGTCGGTATGACACCAGTCAAATCACCAAGTGAATCACTAAAATCAGATGATGCAATTTCACCAAAATCCCAATTAGATAAGACAATTGACGAACCTACTTACAAACTCAAATCGCCATCTGCCATAGATATCAAGCCTCTCGAATCTTTACTAAATATAAACGTTGACAAACTTTCTACTCTTCCAGTAGATAAAGAATCACCAGTTGACAAACCTAAATCCGCCGGTATGACACCAGTCAAATCACCAAGTGAATCACTGAAATCAGTTGAGCCAGTTTCACCAAAATCCCAATTAGATAAGATAATTGACGAATCTACTGAGAAACTCAAATCGCCATCTGCCATAGATATCAAGCCTCTCGAATTCTTACCAAATCTAGACGTTGAAAAACTTTCTACTCTTCCAGTAGATAAAGAATCACCAGTTGACAAACCTAAATCCGCCGGTATGACACCAGTCAAACCACCAAGTGCATCACTGAAATCAGTTGAGCCAGTTTCACCAAAATCCCATTTAGATAAGACAATTGACGAACCTACTGATAAACTCAAATCGCCATCTGTCAAAGATATCAAGCCTCTAGAATTATTACCAAATCTAGACGTTGAAAAACTTTCTACTCTTCCAGTAGATAAAGAATCACAAGTTGACAAACCTAAATCCGCCGGTATGACACCAGTCAAATCACCAAGTGAATCACTGAAATCAGTTGAGCCAGTTTCACCAAAATCCCAATTAGATAAGACAATTGACGAACCTACTGACAAACTCAAATCGCCATCTGTCAAAGATATCAAGCCTCTCGAATTCTTACCAAATCTAGAAGTTGAAAAACTTTCTACTCTTCCAGTAGATAAAGAATCACAAGTTGACAAACCTAAATCCGCCGGTATGACACCAGTCAAATCACCAAGTGAATCACTGAAATCAGTTGAGCCAGTTTCACCAAAATCCCTATTAGATAAGACAATTGACGAACCTACTTACAAACTTAAATCGCCAACTGTCAAAGATATCAGGCCTCTAGAATTATTACCAAATCTAGACGTTGAAAAACTTTCTACTCTTCCAGTAGATAAAGAATCACCAGTTGACAAACCTAAATCCGTCGATATGACACCAGTCAAATCACCAAGTGAATCACTGAAATCAGTTGAGCCAATTTCACCAAAATCCCAATTAGATAAGACAATTGACGAACCTACTGACAAACTCAAATCGTCATCTGTCAAAGATATCAAGCCTCTCGAATTCTTACCAAATCTAGAGGTTGAAAAACTTTCTACTCTTCCAGTAGATAAAGAATCACCAGTTGACAAACCTAAATCCGTCGATATGACACCAGTCAAATCACCAAGTGCATCACTGAAATCAGTTGAGCCAGTTTCACCAAAATCCCAATTAGATAAGACAATTGACGAACCTACTGACAAACTCAAATCGCCATCTGTCAAAGATATCAAGCCTCTCGAATTCTTACCAAATCTAGACGTTGAAAAACTTTCTACTCTTCCAGTAGATAAAGAATCACCAGTTGACAAACCTAAATCCGTCGATATGACACCAGTCAAATCACCAAGTGAATCACTGAAATCAGTTGAGCCAGTTTCACCAAAATCCCTATTAGATAAGACAATTGACGAACCTACTGACAAACTCAAATCGCCATCTGTTAAAGATATCAAGCCTCTCGAATTCCTACAAAAGCTAGACGTTGAAAAACTTTCTACTCTTCCAGTAGATAAAGAATCACCAGTTGACAAACCTAAATCCGTCGATATGACACCAGTCAAATCACCAAGTGCATCACTGAAATCAGTTGAGCCAGTTTCACCAAAATCCCAATTAGATAAGACAATTGACGAACCTACTGACAAACTCAAATCGCCATCTGTCAAAGATATCAAGCCTCTCGAATTCTTACCAAATCTAGACGTTGAAAAACTTTCTACTCTTCCAGTAGATAAAGAATCACCAGTTGACAAACCTAAATCCGTCGATATGACACCAGTCAAATCACCAAGTGAATCACTGAAATCAGTTGAGCCAGTTTCACCAAAATCCCTATTAGATAAGACAATTGACGAACCTACTGACAAACTCAAATCGCCATCTGTTAAAGATATCAAGCCTCTCGAATTCCTACAAAATCTAGACGTTGAAAAACTTTCTACTCTTCCAGTAGATAAAGAATCACCAGTTGACAAACCTAAATCCGTCGATATGACACCAGTCAAATCACCAAGTGAATCACTGAAATCAGTTGAGCCAGTTTCACCAAAATCCCTATTAGATAAGACAATTGACGAACCTACTGACAAACTCAAATCGCCATCTGTCAAAGATATCAAGCCTCTCGAATTCCTACAAAATCTAGACGTTGAAAAACTTTCTACTCTTCCGGTAGATAAAGAATCACCAGTTGACAAACCTAAATCCGCCGGTATGACACCAGTCAAATCACCAAGTGAATCACTGAAATCAGTTGAGCCAGTTTCACCAAAATCCCAATTAGATAAGACAATTGACGAATCTACTGAGAAACTCAAATCGCCATCTGCCATAGATATCAAGCCTCTCGAATATTTTCTTAATATAGATGTTGAAAAACTTTCTACTCTTTCAGTAGATAAACAATCACCAGTTGACAAACCTAAATCCGTCGGTATGACACCAGTCAAATCACCAAGTGAATCACTGAAATCAGTTGAGCCAGTTTCACCAAAATCCCAATTAGATAAGACAATTGACGAAACTACTGACAAACACAAATCGCCATCTGTTAAAAATATCAAGCCTCTCGAATTATTACCAAATCTAGACGTTGAAAAACTTTCTATTCTTCCAGTAGATAAAGAATCACCAGTTGACAAACCTAAATCCGTCGATATGACACCAGTCAAATCACCAAGTGAATCACTGAAATCAGTTGAGCCAGTTTCACCAAAATTGCAATTAGATAAGACAATTGACGAACCTACTGACAAACTCAAATCGTCATCTGCCAAAGATATCAAGCCTCTCGAATTCTTACCAAATCTAGACGTTGAAAAACTTTCTACTCTTCCAGTAGATAAAGAATCACCAGTTGGCAAACCTAAATCCGCCGGTATGACACCAGTCAAATCACCAAGTGAATCACTGAAATCAGTTGAGCCAGTTTCACCAAAATCCCAATTAGATAAGACAATTGACGAACCTACTGACAAACTCAAATCGTCATCTGTCAAAGATATCAAGCCTCTCGAATTCTTACCAAATCTAGACGTTGAAAAACTTTCTACTCTTCCAGTAGATAAAGAATCACCAGTTGACAAACCTAAATCCGTCGATATGACACCAGTCAAATCACCAAGTGCATCACTGAAATCAGTTGAGCCAGTTTCACCAAAATCCCAATTAGATAAGACAATTGACGAACCTACTGACAAACTCAAATCGCCATCTGTCAAAGATATCAAGCCTCTCGAATTCTTACCAAATCTAGACGTTGAAAAACTTTCTACTCTTCCAGTAGATAAAGAATCACCAGTTGACAAACCTAAATCCGTCGATATGACACCAGTCAAATCACCAAGTGAATCACTGAAATCAGTTGAGACAGTTTCACCAAAATCCCTATTAGATAAGACAATTGACGAACCTACTGACAAACTCAAATCGCCATCTGTCAAAGATATCAAGCCTCTCGAATTCCTACAAAATCTAGACGTTGAAAAACTTTCTACTCTTCCAGTAGATAAAGAATCACCAGTTGACAAACCTAAATCCGTCGATATGACACCAGTCAAATCACCAAGTGAATCACTGAAATCAGTTGAGCCAGTTTCACCAAAATCCCAATTAGATAAGACAATTGACGAACCTACTGACAAACTCAAATCGCCATCTGTCAAAGATATCAAGCCTCTCGAATTCTTACCAAATCTAGAAGTTGAAAAACTTTCTACTCTTCCAGTAGATAAAGAATCACCAGTTGACAAACCTAAATCCGTCGGTATGACACCAGTCAAATCACCAAGTGAATCACTGAAATCAGTTGAGCCAGTTTCACCAAAATCCCTATTAGATAAGACAATTGACGAACCTACTGACAAACTCAAATCGCCAACTGTCAAAGATATCAGGCCTCTCGAATTCTTACCAAATCTAGACGTTGAAAAACTTTCTACTCTTCCAGTAGATAAAGAATCACCAGTTGACAAACCTAAATCCGTCGATATGACACCAGTCAAATCACCAAGAGAATCACTAAAATCAGATGATGCAATTTCACCAAAATCCCAATTAGATAAGACAATTGACGAACCTACTGACAAACTCAAATCGCCATCTGTCAAAGATATCAAGCCTCTCGAATTCTTACCAAATCTAGAAGTTGAAAAACTTTCTACTCTTCCAGTAGATAAAGAATCACCAGTTGACAAACCTAAATCCGTCGGTATGACACCAGTCAAATCACCAAGTGAATCACTGAAATCAGTTGAGCCAGTTTCACCAAAATCCCTATTAGATAAGACAATTGACGAACCTACTGACAAACTCAAATCGCCAACTGTCAAAGATATCAGGCTTCTAGAATTCTTACCAAATCTAGACGTTGAAAAACTTTCTACTCTTCCAGTAGATAAAGAATCACCAGTTGACAAACCTAAATCCGTCGATATGACACCAGTCAAATCACCAAGTGAATCACTAAAATCAGATGATGCAATTTCACCAAAATCCCAATTAGATAAGACAATTGACGAACCTACTGACAAACTCAAATCGCCATCTGTCAAAGATATCAAGCCTCTCGAATTCTTACCAAATCTAGACGTTGAAAAACTTTCTACTCTTCCAGTAGATAAAGAATCACCAGTTGACAAACCTAAATCCATCGGTATGACACCAGTCAAATCACCAAGTGAATCACTGAAATTAGTTGAGCCAGTTTCACCAAAATCCCAATTAGATAAAACAATTGACGAACCTACTGACAAACTCAAATCGTCATCTGTCAAAGATATCAAGCCTCTCGAATTCTTACCAAATCTAGACGTTGAAAAACTTTCTACTCTTCCAGTAGATAAAGAATCACCAGTTGACAAACCTAAATCCGCCGGTATGACACCAGTTAAATCACTAAGTGAATCACTGAAATCAGTTGAGCCAGTTTCACCAAAATCCCAATTAAATAAGACAATTGACGAACCTACTGACAAACTCAAATCGCCATCTGTCAAAGATATCAAGCCTCTCGAATTCCTACAAAATCTAGACGTTGAAAAACTTTCTACTCTTCCAGTAGATAAAGAATCACCAGTTGACAAACCTAAATCCGTCGATATGACACCAGTCAAATCACCAAGTGAATCACTGAAATCAGTTGAGCCAGTTTCACCAAAATCCCAATTAGATAAGACAATTGAAGAACCTACTGACAAACTCAAATCGCCATCTGTCAAAGATATCAAGCCTCTCGAATTCCTACAAAATCTAGACGTTGAAAAACTTTCTACTCTTCCAGTAGATAAAGAATCACCAGTTGACAAACCTAAATCCGTCGATATGACACCAGTCAAATCACCAAGTGAATCACTGAAATCAGTTAAGCCAGTTTCACCAAAATCCCAATTAGATAAGACAATTGACGAACCTACTGACAAACTCAAATCGCCATCTGTCAAAGATATCAAGCCTCTCGAATTTTTACCAAATCTAGACGTTGAAAAACTTTCTACTCTTCCAGTAGATAAAGAATCATCAGCTGACAAACCTAAATCCGTCGGTATGACACCAGTCAAATCACCAAGTGAATCACTGAAATCGGTTGAGTCAGTTTCACCAAAATCCGAATTAGAGAAGCCAATTGAAAAACTCAAATCTCCATCTGTCAAAGATATTGAACCTTTAGAATATTTACCACCTCTAGAAGTTATGAAACATACAACTATTCCAGTAGACAAACAATCACCAGTTGACAAACCTAAATCCGTCGGTATGACACAAGCCAAATCACCAAGTGAATCACTGAAATCAGTTGAGCCAGTTTCACCAAAATCCCAATTAGATAAGACAATTGACGAACCTACTGACAAACTCAGATCGCCATCTGTCAAAGATATCAAGCCTCTCGAATTCCTACAAAATCTAGAAGTTGAAAAACTTTCTACTCTTCCAGTAGATAAAGAATCACCAGTTGACAAACCTAAATCCGTCGGTATGACACCAGTCAAATCACCAAGTGAATCACTGAAATCAGTTGAGCCAGTTTCACCAAAATCCCAATTAGATAAGATAATTGACGAACCTACTGACAATCTCAAATCCCCATCTGTCAAAGACATCAAGCCTCTAGAATCTTCCCTAAATATAGATGTTGAAAAACTTTCTACTCTTCCAGTAGATAAAGAATCACCAGTTGACAAACCTAAATCCGTCGGTATGACACCAGTCAAATCACCAAGTGAATCACTAAAATCAGATCATGCAATTTCACCAAAATCCCAATTAGATAAGACAATTGACGAACCTACTGACAAACTCAAATCGCCATCTGCCATAGATATCAAGCCTCTCGAATCTTTACTAAATATAAACGTTGACAAACTTTCTACTCTTCCAGTAGATAAAGAATCACCAGTTGACAAACCTAAATCCGTCGGTATGACACCAGTCAAATCACCAAGTGAATCACTGAAATTAGTTGAGCCAGTTTCACCAAAATCCCAATTAGATAAGACAATTGACGAACCTACTGACAAACTCAAATCGTCATCTGTCAAAGATATCAAGCCTCTCGAATTCTTACCAAATCTAGACGTTGAAAAACTTTCTACTCTTCCAGTAGATAAAGAATCACCAGTTGACAAACCTAAATCCGCCGGTATGACACCAGTCAAATCACCAAGTGCATCACTGAAATCAGTTGAGCCAGTTTCACCAAAATCCCAATTAGATAAGACAATTGACGAACCTACTGACAAACTCAAATCGCCATCTGTCAAAGATATCAAGCCTCTCGAATTCTTACCAAATCTAGACGATGAAAAACTTTCTACTCTTCCAGTAGATAAAGAATCACCAGTTGACAAACCTAAATCCGTCGATATGACACCAGTCAAATCACCAAGTGAATCATTGAAATCAGTTGAGCCAGTTTCACCAAAATCCCAATTAGATAAGGCAATTGACGAACCTACTGACAAACTCAAATCGCCATCTGTCAAAGATATCAAGCCTCTCGAATTATTACCAAATCTAGACGTTGAAAAACTTTCTACTCTTCCAGTAGATAAAGAATCACCAGTTGACAAACCTAAATCCGTCGATATGACACCAGTCAAATCACCAAGTGAATCACTGAAATCAGTTGAGCCAGTTTCACCAAAATCCCTATTAGATAAGACAATTGACGAACCTACTGACAAACTCAAATCGCCATCTGTCAAAGATATCAAGCCTCTAGAATTCTTACCAAATCTAGAAGTTGAAAAACTTTCTACTCTTCCAGTAGATAAAGAATCACCAGTTGACAAACCTAAATCCGCCGGTATGACACCAGTCAAATCACCAAGTGAATCACTGAAATCAGTTGAGCCAGTTTCACCAAAATCCCTATTAGATAAGACAATTGACGAACCTACTGACAAACTCAAATCGCCAACTGTCAAAGATATCAGGCCTCTAGAATTATTACCAAATCTAGACGTTGAAAAACTTTCTACTCTTCCAGTAGATAAAGAATCACCAGTTGACAAACCTAAATCCGTCGATATGACACCAGTCAAATCACCAAGTGAATCACTGAAATCAGTTGAGCCAGTTTCACCAAAATCCCAATTAGATAAGACAATTGACGAACCTACTGACAAACTCAAATCGCCATCTGTCAAAGATATCAAGCCTCTCGAATTCTTACCAAATCTAGACGTTGAAAAACTTTCTACTCTTCCAGTAGATAAAGAATCACCAGTTGACAAACCTAAATCCGTCGATATGACACCAGTCAAATCACCAAGTGAATCACTGAAATCAGTTGAGCCAGTTTCACCAAAATCCCAATTAGATAAGACAATTGACGAACCTACTGACAAACTCAAATCGCCATCTGTCAAAGATATCAAGCCTCTCGAATTATTACCAAATCTAGACGTTGAAAAACTTTCTACTCTTCCAGTAGATAAAGAATCACCAGTTGACAAACCTAAATCCGTCGATATGACACCAGTCAAATCACCAAGTGAATCACTGAAATCAGTTGAGCCAGTTTCACCAAAATCCCAATTAGATAAGACAATTGACGAACCTACTGACAAACTCAAATCGAAATCTGTCAAAGATATCAAGCCTCTCGAATCCTTACCAAATCTAGACGTTGAAAAACTTTCTACTCTTCCAGTAGACAAACAATCACCAGTTGACAAACCTAAATCCGTCGGTATGACACCAGTCAAATCACCAAGTGAATCACTGAAATCAGTTGAGCCAGTTTCACCAAAATCCCAATTAGATAAGACAATTGACGAACCTACTGACAAACTCAAATCGCCATCTGCCATAGATATCAAGCCTCTCGAATCTTTCCTTAATTTAGACGTTGAAAAACTTTCTACTCTTCCAGTAGATAAAGAATCACCAGTTGACAAACCTAAATCCGTCGATATGACACCAGTCAAATCACCAAGTGAATCACTGAAATCAGTTGAGCCAGTTTCACCAAAATCCCAATTAGATAAGACAATTGATGAACCTACTGACAAACTCAAATCGCCATCTGTCAAAGATATCAAGCCTCTCGAATTCCTACAAAATCTAGACGTTGAAAAACTTTCTACTCTTCCAGTAGATAAAGAATCACCAGTTGACAAACCTAAATCCGTCGATATGACACCAGTCAAATCACCAAGTGAATCACTGAAATCAGTTGAGCCAGTTTCACCAAAATCCCAATTAGATAAGACAATTGACGAACCTACTGACAAACTCAAATCGCCATCTGTCAAAGATATCAAGCCTCTCGAATTATTACCAAATCTAGAAGTTGAAAAACTTTCTACTCTTCCAGTAGATAAAGAATCACCAGTTGACAAACCTAAATCCGTCGGTATGACACCAGTCAAATCACCAAGTGAATCATTGAAATCAGTTGAGCCAGTTTCACCAAAATCCCTATTAGATAAGACAATTGACGAACCTACTGACAAACTCAAATCGCCATCTGCCATAGATATCAAGCCTCTCGAATCTTTACTAAATATAGACGTTGAAAAACTTTCTACTCTTCCAGTAGATAAAGAATCACCAGTTGACAAACCTAAATCCGTCGGTATGACACCAGTCAAATCACCAAGTGAATCACTGAAATCAGTTGAGCCAGTTTCACCAAAATCCCAATTAGATAAGACAATTGACGAACCTACTGACAAACTCAAATCGAAATCTGTCAAAGATATCAAGCCTCTCGAATCCTTACCAAATCTAGACGTTGAAAAACTTTCTACTCTTCCAGTAGACAAACAATCACCAGTTGACAAACCTAAATCCGTCGGTATGACACCAGTCAAATCACCAAGTGAATCACTGAAATCAGTTGAGCCAGTTTCACCAAAATCCCAATTAGATAAGACAATTGACGAACCTACTGACAAACTCAAATCGCCATCTGCCATAGATATCAAGCCTCTCGAATCTTTCCTTAATTTAGACGTTGAAAAACTTTCTACTCTTCCAGTAGATAAAGAATCACCAGTTGACAAACCTAAATCCGTCGGTATGACACCAGTCAAATCACCAAGTGCATCACGGAAATTAGTTGAGCCAGTTTCACCAAAATTCCAATTAGATAAGACAATTGACGAACCTACTGACAAACTCAAATCGCCATCTGTCAAAGATATCAAGCCTCTCGAATTATTACCAAATCTAGACGTTGAAAAACTTTCTACTCTTTCAGTAGATAAACAATCACCAGTTGACAAACCTAAATCCGCCGGTATGACACCAGTCAAATCACCAAGTGAATCACTGAAATCAGTTGAGCCAGTTTCACCAAAATCCCAATTAGATAAGACAATTGACGAACCTACTGACAAACTCAAATCGCCATCTGTCAAAGATATCAAGCCTCTCGAATTATTACCAAATCTAGAAGTTGAAAAACTTTCTACTCTTCCAGTAGATAAAGAATCACCAGTTGACAAACCTAAATCCGTCGGTATGACACCAGTCAAATCACCAAGTGAATCATTGAAATCAGTTGAGCCAGTTTCACCAAAATCCCTATTAGATAAGACAATTGACGAACCTACTGACAAACTCAAATCGCCATCTGCCATAGATATCAAGCCTCTCGAATCTTTACTAAATATAGACGTTGAAAAACTTTCTACTCTTCCAGTAGATAAAGAATCACCAGTTGATAAACCTAAATCCGTCGATATGACACCAGTCAAATCACCAAGTGAATCACTGAAATCAGTTGAGCCAGTTTCACCAAAATCCCAATTAGATAAGACAATTGACGAACCTACTGACAAACTCAAATCGCCATCTGTCAAAGATATCAAGCCTCTCGAATTATTACCAAATCTAGACGTTGAAAAACTTTCTACTCTTCCAGTAGATAAAGAATCACCAGTTGACAAACCTAAATCCGTCGGTATGACACCAGTCAAATCACCAAGTGAATCACTAAAATCAGATGATGCAATTTCACCAAAATCCCAATTAGATAAGACAATTGACGAACCTACTGACAAACTCAAATCGCCATCTGACATAGATATCAAGCCTCTCGAATCTTTACTAAAACTAGACGTTGAAAAACTTTCTACTCTTCCGGTAGATAAAGAATCACCAGTTGACAAACCTAAATCCGCCGGTATGACACCAGTCAAATCACCAAGTGAATCACTGAAATCAGTTGAGCCAGTTTCACCAAAATCCCAATTAGATAAGACAATTGACGAACCTACTGAGAAACTCAAATCGCCATCTGCCATAGATATCAAGCCTCTCGAATCTTTTCTTAATATAGACGATGAAAAACTTTCTACTCTTTCAGTAGATAAACAATCACCAGTTGACAAACCTAAATCCGCCGGTATGACACCAGTCAAATCACCAAGTGAATCACTGAAATCAGTTGAGCCAGTTTCACCAAAATCCCAATTAGATAAGACAATTGACGAACCTACTGACAAACTCAAATCGCCATCTGTCAAAGATATCAAGCCTCTCGAATTCTTACCAAATTTAGAAGTTGAAAAACTTTCTACTCTTCCAGTAGATAAAGAATCACCAGTTGACAAACCTAAATCCGCCGGTATGACACCAGTCAAATCACCAAGTGAATCACTGAAATCAGTTGAGCCAGTTTCACCAAAATCCCAATTAGATAATACAATTGACGAACCTACTGACAAACTCAAATCGCCATCTGTCAAAGATATCAAGCCTCTCGAATTATTACCAAATCTAGACGTTGAAAATCTTTATATTCTTCCAGTAGATAAAGAATCACCAGTTGACAAACCTAAATCCGCCGGTATGACACCAGTCAAATCACCAAGTGAATCACTGAAATCAGTTGAGCCAGTTTCACCAAAATCCCAATTAGATAAGACAATTGACGAACCTACTGACAAACTCAAATCGCCATCTGTCAAAGATATCAAGCCTCTCGAATTATTACCAAATCTAGACGTTGAAAAACTTTCTACTCTTCCAGTAGATAAAGAATCGCCAGTTGACAAACCTAAATCCGTCGGTATGACACCAGTCAAATCACCAAGTGAATCACTAAAATCAGATGATGCAATTTCACCAAAATCCCAATTAGATAAGACAATTGACGAACCTACTTACAAACTCAAATCGCCATCTGCCATAGATATCAAGCCTCTCGAATCTTTACTAAATCTAGACGTTGAAAAACTTTCTACTCTTCCGGTAGATAAAGAATCACCAGTTGACAAACCTAAATCCGCCGGTATGACACCAGTCAAATCACCAAGTGAATCACTGAAATCAGTTGAGCCAGTTTCACCAAAATCCCAATTAGATAAGACAATTGACGAACCTACTGAGAAACTTAAATCGCCATCTGCCATAGATATCAAGCCTCTCGAATCAATTCTTAATATAGACGTTGAAAAACTTTCTACTCTTTCAGTAGATAAACAATCACCAGTTGACAAACCTAAATCCGCCGGTATGACACCAGTCAAATCACCAAGTGAATCACTGAAATCAGTTGAGCCAGTTTCACCAAAATCCCAATTAGATAAGACAATTGACGAACCTACTGACAAACTCAAATCGCCATCTGTCAAAGATATCAAGCCTCTCGAATTCTTACCAAATCTAGAAGTTGAAAAACTTTCTACTCTTCCAGTAGATAAAGAATCACCAGTTGACAAACCTAAATCCGCCGGTATGACACCAGTCAAATCACCAAGTGAATCACTGAAATCAGTTGAGCCAGTTTCACCAAAATCCCAATTAGATAAGACAATTGACGAACCTACTGACAAACTCAAATCGCCATCTGTCAAAGATATCAAGCCTCTCGAATTCTTACCAAATTTAGAAGTTGAAAAACTTTCTACTCTTCCAGTAGATAAAGAATCACCAGTTGACAAACCTAAATCCGCCGGTATGACACCAGTCAAATCACCAAGTGAATCACTGAAATCAGTTGAGCCAGTTTCACCAAAATCCCAATTAGATAATACAATTGACGAACCTACTGACAAACTCAAATCGCCATCTGTCAAAGATATCAAGCCTCTCGAATTATTACCAAATCTAGACGTTGAAAATCTTTCTATTCTTCCAGTAGATAAAGAATCACCAGTTGACAAATCTAAATCCGCCGATATGACACCAGTCAAATCACCAAGTGAATCACTGAAATCAGTTGAGCCAGTTTCACCAAAATCCCAATTAGATAAGACAATTGACGAACCTACTGACAAACTCAAATCGCCATCTGTCAAAGATATCAAGCCTCTCGAATTCTTACCAAATCTAGACGTTGAAAAACTTTCTACTCTTCCAGTAGATAAAGAATCGCCAGTTGACAAACCTAAATCCGTCGGTATGACACCAGTCAAATCACCAAGTGAATCACTAAAATCAGATGATGCAATTTCACCAAAATCCCAATTAGATAAGACAATTGACGAACCTACTTACAAACTCAAATCGCCATCTGCCATAGATATCAAGCCTCTCGAATCTTTACTAAATCTAGACGTTGAAAAACTTTCTACTCTTCCGGTAGATAAAGAATCACCAGTTGACAAACCTAAATCCGCCGGTATGACACCAGTCAAATCACCAAGTGAATCACTGAAATCAGTTGAGCCAGTTTCACCAAAATCCCAATTAGATAAGACAATTGACGAACCTACTGAGAAACTTAAATCGCCATCTGCCATAGATATCAAGCCTCTCGAATCAATTCTTAATATAGACGTTGAAAAACTTTCTACTCTTTCAGTAGATAAAGAATCACCAGTTGACAAACCTAAATCCGCCGGTATGACACCAGTCAAATCACCAAGTGAATCACTGAAATCAGTTGAGCCAGTTTCACCAAAATCCCAATTAGATAAGACAATTGACGAACCTACTGACAAACTCAAATCGCCATCTGTCAAAGATATCAAGCCTCTCGAATTCTTACCAAATCTAGAAGTTGAAAAACTTTCTACTCTTCCAGTAGATAAAGAATCACCAGTTGACAAACCTAAATCCGCCGGTATGACACCAGTCAAATCACCAAGTGAATCACTGAAATCAGTTGAGCCAGTTTCACCAAAATCCCAATTAGATAATACAATTGACGAACCTACTGACAAACTCAAATCGCCATCTGTCAAAGATATCAAGCCTCTCGAATTATTACCAAATCTAGATAAAGAATCACCAGTTGACAAACCTAAATCCGTCGATATGACACCAGTCAAATCAAAAAGTGAATCACTGAAATCAGTTGAGCCAGTTTCACCTAAATTGCAATTAGATAAGACAATTGGCGAACCTACTGACAAACTCAAATCGTCATCTGTCAAAGATATCAAGCCTCTCGAATTCTTACCAAATTTAGACGTTGAAAAACTTTCTACTCTTCCAGTAGATAAAGAATCACCAGTTGACAAACCTAAATCTGTCGATATGACACCAGTCAAATCACCAAGTGAATCACTGAAATCAGTTGAGCCAGTTTCACCAAAATCCCAATTAGATAAGACAATTGACGAACCTACTGACAAACTCAAATCGCCATCTGTCAAAGATATCAAGCCTCTCGAATTCTTACCAAATCTAGACGTTGAAAAACTTTCTACTCTTCCAGTAGATAAAGAATCATCAGTTGACAAACCTAGATCGGTCGGTATGACACCAGTCAAATCACCAAGTGAATCACTGAAATCGGTTGAGTCAGTTTCACCAAAATCCGAATTAGATAAGATAATTGACGAACCTACTGACAAACTCAAATCGCCATCTGTCACAGACATCAAGCCTCTAGAATCTTCCCTAAATATAGATGTTGAAAAACTTTCTACTCTTCCAGTAGATAAAGAATCACCAGTTGACAAACCTAAATCCGTCGGCATGACACCAGTCAAATCACCAGGAGAATCACTAAAATCAGATGATGAAATTTCACCAAAATCCCAATTAGATAAGACAATTGACGAACCTACTGACAAACTCAAATCGCCATCTGCCATAGATATCAAGCCTCTCGAATTCTTACCAAATCTAGACGTTGAAAAACTTTCTACTCTTCCAGTAGATAAAGAATCACCAGTTGACAAACCTAAATCCGCCGGTATGACACCAGTCAAACCACCAAGTGCATCACTGAAATCAGTTGAGCCAGTTTCACCAAAATCCCTATTAGATAAGACAATTGACGAACCTACTGACAAACTCAAATCGCCATCTGTCAAAGATATCAAGCCTCTCGAATTATTACCAAATCTAGACGTTGAAAAACTTTCTACTCTTCCAGTAGATAAAGAATCACCAGTTGACAAACCTAAATCCGTCGATATGACACCAGTCAAATCACCAAGTGAATCACTGAAATCAGTTGAGCCAGTTTCACCAAAATCCCAATTATATAAGACAATTGACGAACCTACTGACAAACTCAAATCGCCATCTGTCAAAGATATCAAACCTCTCGAATTATTACCAAATCTAGACGTTGAAAAACTTTCTACTCTTCCAGTAGATAAAGAATCACCAGTTGACAAACCTAAATCCGCCGGTATGACACCAGTCAAATCACCAAGTGAATCACTGAAATCAGTTGAGCCAGTTTCACCAAAATCCCAATTAGATAAGACAATTGACGAATCTACTGACAAACTCAAATCGCCATCTGTCAAAGATATCAAGCCTCTCGAATTATTACCAAATCTAGAAGTTGAAAAACTTTCTACTCTTCCAGTAGATAAAGAATCACCAGTTGACAAACCTAAATCCGCCGGTATGACACCAGTCAAATCACCAAGTGAATCACTGAAATCAGTTGAGCCAGTTTCACCAAAATCCCTATTAGATAAGACAATTGACGAACCTACTGACAAACTCAAATCGCCATCTGCCATAGATATCAAG
Source organism: Tipula vernalis (assembly GCA_958295665.1). Classification (NCBI taxonomy): domain Eukaryota; kingdom Metazoa; phylum Arthropoda; class Insecta; order Diptera; family Tipulidae; genus Tipula; species Tipula vernalis. The sequence goes on along the minus strand of OY282559.1, from coordinate 194,684,659 downwards.
CCTCTCGAATCTTTACTAAATATAGACGTTGAAAAACTTTCTACTCTTCCGGTAGATAAAGAATCACCAGTTGACAAACCTAAATCCGCCGGTATGACACCAGTCAAATCACCAAGTGAATCACTGAAATCAGTTGAGCCAGTTTCACCAAAATCCCAATTAGATAAGACAATTGACGAACCTACTGAGAAACTGAAATCGCCATCTGCCATAGATATCAAGCCTCTCGAATCTTTTCTTAATATAGACTTTGAAAAACTTTCTACTCGTTCAGTAGATAAACAATCACCAGTTGACAAACCTAAATCCATCGATATGACACCAGTCAAATCACCAAGTGAATCACTGAAATCAGTTGAGCCAGTTTCACCAAAATCCCTATTAGATAAGACAATTGACGAACCTACTGACAAACTCAAATCGTCATCTGTCAAAGATATCAAGCCTCTCGAATTCTTACCAAATCTAGACGTTGAAAAACTTTCTACTCTTCCAGTAGATAAAGAATCACCAGTTGACAAACCTAAATCCGTCGATATGACACCAGTCAAATCACCAAGTGAATCACTGAAATCAGTTGAGCCAGTTTCACCAAAATCCCTATTAGATAAGACAATTGACGAACCTACTGACAAACTCAAATCGCCATCTGTCAAAGATATCAAGCCTCTCGAATTCCTACAAAATCTAGACGTTGAAAAACTTTCTACTCTTCCAGTAGATAAAGAATCACCAGTTGACAAACCTAAATCCGTCGATATGACACCAGTCAAATCACCAAGTGCATCACTGAAATTAGTTGAGCCAGTTTCACCAAAATCCCAATTAGATAAGACAATTGACGAACCTACTGACAAACTCAAATCGCCATCTGTCAAAGATATCAAGCCTCTCGAATTCTTACCAAATCTAGAAGTTGAAAAACTTTCTACTCTTCCAGTAGATAAAGAATCACCAGTTGACAAACCTAAATCCGCCGGTATGACACCAGTCAAATCACCAAGTGAATCACTGAAATCAGTTGAGCCAGTTTCAACAAAATCCCAATTAGATAATACAATTGACGAACCTACTGACAAACTCAAATCGCCATCTGTCAAAGATATCAAGCCTCTCGAATTATTACCAAATCTAGACGTTGAAAAACTTTCTATTCTTCCAGTAGATAAAGAATCACCAGTTGACAAACCTAAATCCGTCGATATGACACCAGTCAAATCAAAAAGTGAATCACTGAAATCAGTTGAGCCAGTTTCACCTAAATTGCAATTAGATAAGACAATTGGCGAACCTACTGACAAACTCAAATCGTCATCTGTCAAAGATATCAAGCCTCTCGAATTCTTACCAAATCTAGACGTTGAAAAACTTTCTACTCTTCCAGTAGATAAAGAATCACCAGTTGACAAACCTAAATCTGTCGATATGACACCAGTCAAATCACCAAGTGAATCACTGAAATCAGTTGAGCCAGTTTCACCAAAATCCCAATTAGATAAGACAATTGACGAACCTACTGACAAACTCAAATCGCCATCTGTCAAAGATATCAAGCCTCTCGAATTCTTACCAAATCTAGACGTTGAAAAACTTTCTACTCTTCCAGTAGATAAAGAATCATCAGTTGACAAACCTAGATCGGTCGGTATGACACCAGTCAAATCACCAAGTGAATCACTGAAATCGGTTGAGTCAGTTTCACCAAAATCCGAATTAGATAAGATAATTGACGAACCTACTGACAAACTCAAATCGCCATCTGTCACAGACATCAAGCCTCTAGAATCTTCCCTAAATATAGATGTTGAAAAACTTTCTACTCTTCCAGTAGATAAAGAATCACCAGTTGACAAACCTAAATCCGTCGGCATGACACCAGTCAAATCACCAGGAGAATCACTAAAATCAGATGATGCAATTTCACCAAAATCCCAATTAGATAAGACAATTGACGAACCTACTGACAAACTCAAATCGCCATCTGCCATAGATATCAAGCCTCTCGAATTCTTACCAAATCTAGACGTTGAAAAACTTTCTACTCTTCCAGTAGATAAAGAATCACCAGTTGACAAACCTAAATCCGCCGGTATGACACCAGTCAAACCACCAAGTGCATCACTGAAATCAGTTGAGCCAGTTTCACCAAAATCCCTATTAGATAAGACAATTGACGAACCTACTGACAAACTCAAATCGCCATCTGTCAAAGATATCAAGCCTCTCGAATTATTACCAAATCTAGACGTTGAAAAACTTTCTACTCTTCCAGTAGATAAAGAATCACCAGTTGACAAACCTAAATCCGTCGATATGACACCAGTCAAATCACCAAGTGCATCACGGAAATTAGTTGAGCCAGTTTCACCAAAATTCCAATTAGATAAGACAATTGACGAACCTACTGACAAACTCAAATCGCCATCTGTCAAAGATATCAAGCCTCTGGAATTCTTACCAAATCTAGACGTTGAAAAACTTTCTACTCTTCCAGTAGATAAAGAATCACCAGTTGACAAACCTAAATCCGCCGGTATGACACCAGTCAAATCACCAAGTGAATCACTGAAATCAGTTGAGCCAGTTTCACCAAAATCCCTATTAGATAAGACAATTGACGAACCTACTGACAAACTCAAATCGCCATCTGCCATAGATATCAAGCCTCTCGAATCTTTACTAAATATAGACGTTGAAAAACTTTCTACTCTTCCGGTAGATAAAGAATCACCAGTTGACAAACCTAAATCCGCCGGTATGACACCAGTCAAATCACCAAGTGAATCACTGAAATCAGTTGAGCCAGTTTCACCAAAATCCCAATTAGATAAGACAATTGACGAACCTATTGAGAAACTGAAATCGCCATCTGCCATAGATATCAAGCCTCTCGAATCTTTTCTTAATATAGACTTTGAAAAACTTTCTACTCGTTCAGTAGATAAACAATCACCAGTTGACAAACCTAAATCCATCGATATGACACCAGTCAAATCACCAAGTGAATCACTGAAATCAGTTGAGCCAGTTTCACCAAAATCCCAATTAGATAAGACAATTGACGAACCTACTGACAAACTCAAATCGTCATCTGTCAAAGATATCAAGCCTCTGGAATTCTTACCAAATCTAGACGTTGAAAAACTTTCTACTCTTCCAGTAGATAAAGAATCACCAGTTGACAAACCTAAATCCGTCGATATGACACCAGTCAAATCACCAAGTGCATCACTGAAATCAGTTGAGCCAGTTTCACCAAAATCCCAATTAGATAAGACAATTGACGAACCTACTGACAAACTCAAATCGCCATCTGTCAAAGATATCAAGCCTCTCGAATTCTTACCAAATCTAGACGTTGAAAAACTTTCTACTCTTCCAGTAGATAAAGAATCACCAGTTGACAAACCTAAATCCGTCGATATGACACCAGTCAAATCACCAAGTGAATCACTGAAATCAGTTGAGCCAGTTTCACCAAAATCCCTATTAGATAAGACAATTGACGAACCTACTGACAAACTCAAATCGCCATCTGTCAAAGATATCAAGCCTCTCGAATTATTACCAAATCTAGACGTTGAAAAACTTTCTACTCTTCCAGTAGATAAAGAATCACCAGTTGACAAACCTAAATCCGCCGGTATGACACCAGTCAAATCACCAAGTGAATCACTGAAATCAGTTGAGCCAGTTTCACCAAAATCCCAATTAGATAAGACAATTGACGAACCTACTGACAAACTCAAATCGCCAACTGTCAAAGATATCAGGCCTCTAGAATTATTACCAAATCTAGACGTTGAAAAACTTTCTACTCTTCCAGTAGATAAAGAATCACCAGTTGACAAACCTAAATCCGTCGGTATGACACCAGTCAAATCACCAAGTGAATCACTGAAATTAGTTGAGCCAGTTTCACCAAAATCCCAATTAGATAAAACAATTGACGAACCTACTGACAAACTCAAATCGTCATCTGTCAAAGATATCAAGCCTCTCGAATTCTTATCAAATCTAGACGTTGAAAAACTTTCTACTCTTCCAGTAGATAAAGAATCACCAGTTGACAAACCTAAATCCGCCGGTATGACACCAGTTAAATCACCAAGTGAATCACTGAAATCAGTTGAGCCAGTTTCACCAAAATCCCAATTAGATAAGACAATTGACGAACCTACTGACAAACTCAAATCGCCATCTGTCAAAGATATCAAGCCTCTCGAATTATTACCAAATCTAGACGTTGAAAAACTTTCTACTCTTCCAGTAGATAAAGAATCACCAGTTGACAAACCTAAATCCGCCGTTATGACACCAGTCAAATCACCAAGTGAATCACTGAAATCAGTTGAGCCAGTTTCACCAAAATCCCTATTAGATAAGACAATTGACGAACCTACTGACAAACTCAAATCGCCAACTGTCAAATATATGAGGCCTCTAGAATTATTACCATATCTAGACGTTGAAAAACTTTCTACTCTTCCAGTAGATAAACAATCACCAGTTGACAAACCTAAATCCGTCGATATGACACCAGTCAAATCACCAAGTGCATCACTGAAATCAGTTGAGCCAGTTTCACCAAAATCCCAATTAGATAAGACAATTGACGAACCTACTGACAAACTCAAATCGCCATGTGCCAAAGATATCAAGCCTCTCGAATTCCTAAAAAATCTAGACGTTGAAAAACTTTCCACTCTTCCAGTAGATAAAGAATCACCAGTTGACAAACCTAAATCCGTCGATATGACACTAGTCAAATCACCAAGTGAATCACTGAAATCAGTTGAGCCAGTTTCACCAAAATCCCTATTAGATAGGACAATTGACGAACCTACTGACAAACTCAAATCGCCATCTGTCAAAGATATCAAGCCTCTCGAATTTTTACCAAATCTAGACGTTGAAAAACTTTCTACTCTTCCAGTAGATAAAGAATCATCAGCTGACAAACCTAGATCGGTCGATATGACACCAGTCAAATCACCAAGTGAATCACTGAAATCGGTTGAGTCAGTTTCACCAAAATCCGAATTAGAGAAGCCAATTGAAAAACTCAAATCACCATCTGAAAAAGATATTGAACCTTTAGAATATTTACCACCTCTAGAAGTTATGAAACATACAACTATTCCAGTAGACAAACAATCACCAGTTGACAAACCTAAATCCGTCGATATGACACAAGTCAAATCACCAAGTGAATCACTGAAATCAGTTGAGCCAGTTTCACCAAAATCCCAATTAGATAAGACAATTGACGAAACTACTGACAAACTCAAATCGCCATCTGTCATAGGTTTAAAGCCTCTAGAATCTTCCCTAAATATAGATATTGAAAAACTTTCTACTCTTCCAGTAGATAAAGAATCACCAGTTGACAAACCTAAATCCGTCGATATGACACCAGTCAAATCACCAAGTGAATCACTAAAATCATATGATGCAATTTCACCAAAATCCCAATTAGATAAGACAATTGACGAACCTACTGACAAACTCAAATCGCCATCTGTCAAAGATATCAAGCCTCTCGAATTCTTACCAAATCTAGACGTTGAAAAACTTTCTACTCTTCCAGTAGATAAAGAATCACCAGTTGACAAACCTAAATCCGTCGATATGACACCAGTCAAATCACCAAGTGAATCACTGAAATCAGTTGAGCCAGTTTCACCAAAATCCCAATTAGATAAGACAATTGACGAACCTACTGACAAACTCAAATCGCCATCTGTCAAAGATATCAAGCCTCTCGAATTATTACCAAATCTAGACGTTGAAAAACTTTCTACTCTTCCAGTAGATAAAGAATCACCAGTTGACAAACCTAAATCCGCCGTTATGACACCAGTCAAATCACCAAGTGAATCACTGAAATCAGTTGAGCCAGTTTCACCAAAATCCCTGTTAGATAAGACAATTGACGAACCTACTGACAAACTCAAATCGCCAACTGTCAAATATATGAGGCCTCTAGAATTATTACCATATCTAGACGTTGAAAAACTTTCTACTCTTTCAGTAGATAAACAATCACCAGTTGACAAACCTAAATCCGTCGATATGACACCAGTCAAATCACCAAGTGAATCACTGAAATCAGTTGAGCCAGTTTCACCAAAATCCCAATTAGATAAGACAATTGACGAACCTACTGACAAACTCAAATCGTCATCTCTCAAAGATATCAAGCCTCTCGAATTATTACCAAATCTAGACGTTGAGAAACTTTCTACTCTTCCAGTAGATAAAGAATCACCAGTTGACAAACCTATATCCGTCGATATGACACCAGTCAAATCACCAAGTGCATCACTGAAATCAGTTGAGCCAGTTTCACCAAAATCCCAATTAGATAAGACAATTGACGAACCTACTGACAAACTCAAATCGCCATCTGTCAAAGATATCAAGCCTCTCGAATTCTTACCAAATCTAGACGTTGAAAAACTTTCTACTCTTCCAGTAGATAAAGAATCACCAGTTGACAAACCTAAATCCGTCGATATGACACCAGTCAAATCACCAAGTGAATCACTGAAATCAGTTGAGCCAGTTTCACCAAAATCCCAATTAGATAAGACAATTGACGAACCTACTGACAAACTCAAATCGCCATCTGTCAAAGATATCAAGCCTCTCGAATTATTACCAAATCTAGACGTTGAAAAACTTTCTACTCTTCCAGTAGATAAAGAATCACCAGTTGACAAACCTAAATCCGCCGTTATGACACCAGTCAAATCACCAAGTGAATCACTGAAATCAGTTGAGCCAGTTTCACCAAAATCCCTATTAGATAAGACAATTGACGAACCTACTGACAAACTCAAATCGCCAACTGTCAAATATATGAGGCCTCTAGAATTATTACCATATCTAGACGTTGAAAAACTTTCTACTCTTCCAGTAGATAAACAATCACCAGTTGACAAACCTAAATCCGTCGATATGACACCAGTCAAATCACCAAGTGAATCACTGAAATCAGTTGAGCCAGTTTCACCAAAATCCCAATTAGATAAGACAATTGACGAACCTACTGACAAACTCAAATCGTCATCTCTCAAAGATATCAAGCCTCTCGAATTATTACCAAATCTAGACGTTGAGAAACTTTCTACTCTTCCAGTAGATAACGAATCACCAGTTGACAAACCTAAATCCGTCGATATGACACCAGTCAAATCACCAAGTGCATCACTGAAATCAGTTGAGCCAGTTTCACCAAAATCCCAATTAGATAAGACAATTGACGAACCTACTGACAAACTCAAATCGCCATCTGTCAAAGATATCAAGCCTCTCGAATTCTTACCAAATCTAGACGTTGAAAAACTTTCTACTCTTCCAGTAGATAAAGAATCACCAGTTGACAAACCTAAATCCGTCGATATGACACCAGTCAAATCACCAAGTGAATCACTGAAATCAGTTGAGCCAGTTTCACCAAAATCCCTATTAGATAAGACAATTGACGAACCTACTGACAAACTCAAATCGCCATCTGTCAAAGATATCAAGCCTCTCGAATTATTACCAAATCTAGACGTTGAAAAACTTTCTACTTTTCCAGTAGATAAAGAATCACCAGTTGACAAACCTAAATCCGCCGGTATGACACCAGTCAAATCACCAAGTGAATCACTGAAATCAGTTGAGCCAGTTTCACCAAAATCCCAATTAGATAAGACAATTGACGAACCTACTGGCAAACTCAAATCGCCATCTGTCAAAGATATCAAGCCTCTCGAATTCTTACCAAATCTAGACGTTGAAAAACTTTCTACTCTTCCAGTAGGCAAACAATCACCAGTTGACAAACCTAAATCCGTCGGTATGACACCAGTCAAATCACCAAGTGAATCACTGAAATCAGTTGAGCCAGTTTCACCAAAATCCCAATTAGATAAGACAAATGACGAACCTACTGACAAACTCAAATCGCCATCTGCCATAGATATCAAGCCTCTCGAATCTTTTTTTAATATAGACGTTGAAAAACTTTCTACTCTTCCAGTAGATAAAGAATCACCAGTTGACAAACCTAAATTCGTCGATATGACAACAGTCAAATCACCAAGTGAATCACTGAAATCAGTTGAGCCAGTTTCACCAAAATCCCAATTAGATAAGACAATTGACGAACCTACTGACAAACTCAAATCGCCATCTGTCAAAGATATCAAGCCTCTCGAATTCTTACCAAATCTAGACGTTGAAAAACTTTCTACTCTTCCAGTAGATAAAGAATCACCAGTTGACAAACCTAAATCCGCCGGTATGACACCAGTCAAATCACCAAGTGAATCACTGAAATCAGTTGAGCCAGTTTCACCAAAATCCCAATTAGATAAGACAATTGACGAACCTACTGACAAACTCAAATCGCCATCTGTCAAAGATATCAAGCCTTTCGAATTCCTACAAAATCTAGACGTTGAAAAACTTTGTACTCTTCCAGTAGATAAAGAATCACCAGTTGACAAACCTAAATCCGTCGATATGACACCAGTCAAATCACCAAGTGAATCACTGAAATCAGTTGAGCCAGTTTCACCAAAATCCCAATTAGATAAGACAATTGACGAACCTACTGACAAACTCAAATCGCCATCTGTCAAAGATATCAAGCCTCTCGAATTCTTATCAAATCTAGACGTTGAAAAACTTTCTACTCTTCCAGTAGATAAAGAATCACCAGTTGACAAACCTAAATCCGCCGGTATGACACCAGTCAAATCACCAAGTGAATCACTGAAATCAGTTGAGCCAGTTTCACCAAAATCCCAATTAGATAAGACAATTGACGAACCTACTGACAAACTCAAATCGCCATCTGTCAAAGATATCAAGCCTCTCGAATTCTTACCAAATCTAGACGTTGAAAAACTTTCTACTCTTCCAGTAGATAAAGAATCACCAGTTGACAAACCTAAATCCGTCGATATGACACCAGTCAAATCACCAAGTGAATCACTGAAATCAGTTGAGCCAGTTTCACCAAAATCCCAATTAGATAAGACAATTGACGAACCTACTGACAAACTCAAATCGCCATCTGTCAAAGATATCAAGCCTCTCGAATTATTACCAAATCTAGACGTTGAAAAACTTTCTACTCTTCCAGTAGATAAAGAATCACCAGTTGACAAACCTAAATCCGTCGGTATGACACCAGTCAAATCACCAAGTGCATCACTGAAATTAGTTGAGCCAGTTTCACCAAAATCCCAATTAGATAAGACAATTGACGAACCTACTGACAAACTCAAATCGCCATCTGTCAAAGATATCAAGCCTCTCGAATTCTTACCAAATCTAGAAGTTGAAAAACTTTCTACTCTTCCAGTAGATAAAGAATCACCAGTTGACAAACCTAAATCCGTCGGTATGACACCAGTCAAATCACCAATTGAATCACTGAAATCAGTTGAGCCAGTTTCACCAAAATCCCTATTAGATAAGACAATTGACGAACCTACTGACAAACTCAAATCGCCATCTGCCATAGATATCAAGCCTCTAGAATCTTTACTAAATATAGACGTTGAAAAACTTTCTACTCTTCCAGTAGAGAAACAATCACCAGTTGACAAGCCTAAATCCGTCGGTATGACACCAGTCAAATCACCAAATGAATCACTGAAATCAGTTGAGCCAGTTTCACCAAAATCCCAATTAGATAAGACAATTGACGAACCTACTGACAAACTCAAATCGCCATCTGTCATAGATATCAAGCCTCTAGAATCTTTCCTAAATATAAACATTGAAAAACTTTCTACTCTTCCAGTAGATAAAGAATCACCAGTTGACAAACCTAAATCCGTCGGTATGACACCAGCCAAATCACCAAGTGAATCACTAAAATCAGATGATGCAATTTCACCAAAATCCCTATTAGATAAGACAATTGACGAACCTACTTACAAACTCAAATCGCCATCTGCCATAGATATCAAGCCTCTCGAATCTTTACTAAATATAGACGTTGAAAAACTTTCTACTCTTCCGGTAGATAAAGAATCACCAGTTGACAAACCTAAATCCGCCGGTATGACACCAGTCAAATCACCAAGTGAATCACTGAAATCAGTTGAGCCAGTTTCACCAAAATCCCAATTAGATAAGACAATTGACGAACCTACTGACAAACTCAAATCGCCATCTGCCATAGATATCAAGCCTCTCGAATCTTTTCTTAATATAGGCGTTGAAAGACTTTCTACTCTTTCAGTAGATAAACAATCACCAGTTGACAAACCTAAATCCGCCGGTATGACACCAGTCAAATCACCAAGTGAATCACTGAAATCAGTTGAGCCAGTTTCACCAAAATCCCAATTAGATAAGACAATTGACGAACCTACTGACAAACTCAAATCGCTAACTGTCAAAGATATCAAGCCTCTCGAATTATTACCAAATCTAGAAGTTGAAAAACTTTCTACTCTTCCAGTAGATAAACAATCACCAGTTGACAAGCCTAAATCCGTCGATATGACACCAGTCAAATCACCAAGTGAATCACTGAAATCAGTTGAGCCAGTTTCACCAAAATCCCAATTAGATAAGACAATTGACGAACCTACTGACAAACTCAAATCGCCATCTGTCAAAGATATCAGGCCTCTCGAATTATTACCAAATCTAGACGTTGAAAAACTTTCTACTCTTCCAGTAGATAAAGAATCACCAGTTGACAAACCTAAATCCGTCGATATGACACCAGTCAAATCACCAAGTGAATCACTGAAATCAGTTGAGCCAGTTTCACCAAAATCCCAATTAGATAAGACAATTGACGAACCTACTGACAAACTCAAATCGCCATCTGTCAAAGGTATCAAGCCTCTCGAATTATTACCTAATCTAGACTTTGAAAAACTTTCTACTCTTCCAGTAGATAAAGAATCACCAGTTGACAAACCTAAATCCGTCGGTATGACAACAGTCAAATCACCAAGTGCATCACTGAAATTAGTTGAGCCAGTTTCACCAAAATCCCAATTAGATAAGACAATTGACGAACCTACTGACAAACTCAAATCGCCATCTGTCAAAGATATCAAGCCTCTCGAATTCTTACCAAATCTAGACGTTGAAAAACTTTCTACTCTTCCAGTAGAGAAACAAACACCAGTTGACAAACCTAAATCCTTCGATATGACACCAGTCAAATCACCAAGTGAATCACTGAAATCAGTTGAGCCAGTTTCACCAAAATCCCAATTAGATAAGACAATTGACGAACCTACTGACAAACTCAAATCGCCATCTGTCAAAGATATCAAGCCTCCCGAATTCCTACAAAATCTAGACGTTGAAAAACTTTGTACTCTTCCAGTAGATAAAGAATCACCAGTTGACAAACCTAAATCCGTCGATATGACACCAGTCAAATCACCAAGTGAATCACTGAAATCAGTTGAGCCAGTTTCACCAAAATCCCAATTAGATAAGACAATTGACGAACCTACTGACAAACTCAAATCGCCATCTGTCAAAGATATCAAGCCTTTCGAATTCTTACCAAATCTAGAAGTTGAAAAACTTTCTACTCTTCCAGTAGATAAAGAATCACCAGTTGACAAACCTAAATCCGTCGGTATGACACCAGTCAAATCACCAAGTGAATCACTGAAATCAGTTGAGCCAGTTTCACCAAAATCCCTATTAGATAAGACAATTGACGAACCTACTGACAAACTCAAATCGCCATCTGTCATAGATATCAAGCCTCTAGAATCTTTACTAAATATAGACGTTGAAAAACTTTCTACTCTTCCAGTAGAGAAACAATCACCAGTTGACAAGCCTAAATCCGTCGGTATGACACCAGTCAAATCACCAAGTGAATCACTGAAATCAGTTGAGCCAGTTTCACCAAAATTCCAATTAGATAAGACAATTGACGAACCTACTGACAAACTCAAATCGCCATCTGCCATAGATATCAAGCCTCTCGAATCTTTCCTAAATATAAACATTGAAAAACTTTCTACTCTTCCAGTAGATAAAGAATCACCAGTTGACAAACCTAAATCCGTCGGTATGACACCAGCCAAATCACCAAGTGAATCACTAAAATCAGATGATGTAATTTCACCAAAATCCCAATTAGATAAGACAATTGACGAACCTACTGACAAACTCAAATTGCCATCTGCCATAGATATCAAGCCTCTCGAATCTTTACTAAATATAGACGTTGAAAAACTTTCTACTCTTCCGGTAGATAAAGAATCACCAGTTGACAAACCTAAATCCGCCGGTATGACACCAGTCAAATCACCAAGTGAATCACTGAAATCAGTTGAGCCAGTTTCACCAAAATCCCAATTAGATAAGACAATTGACGAACCTACTGACAAACTCAAATCGCTAACTGTCAAAGATATCAGGCCTCTCGAATTATTACCAAATCTAGACGTTGAAAAACTTTCTACTCTTCCAGTAGATAAAGAATCACCATTTGACAAGCCTAAATCCGTCGATATGACACCAGTCAAATCACTAAGTGAATCACTGAAATCAGTTGAGCCAGTTTCACCAAAATCCCAATTAGATAATACAATTGACGAACCTACTGACAAACTCAAATCGCCATCTGTCAAAGATATCAAGCCTCTCGAATTATTACCAAATCTAGACGTTGAAAAACTTTCTACTCTTCCAGTAGATAAAGAATCACCAGTTGACAAACCTAAATCCGTCGATATGACACCAGTCAAATCACCAAGTGAATCACTGAAATTAGTTGAGCCAGTTTCACCAAAATCCCAATTAGATAAGACAATTGACGAACCTACTGACAAACTTAAATCGTCATCTGTCAAAGATATCAAGCCTCTCGAATTCTTACCAAATCTAGACGTTGAAAAACTTTCTACTCTTCCAGTAGATAAACAATCACCAGTTGACAAACCTAAATCCGTCGGTATGACACCAGTCAAATCACCAAGTGAATCACTGAAATCAGTTGAGCCAGTTTCACCAAAACCCCAATTAGATAAGACAATTGACGAACCTACTGACAAACTCAAATCGCCATCTGACAAAGATATCAAGCCTCTCGAATTATTACCAAATCTAGAAGTTGAAAAGCTTTCTACTATTCCAGTAGATAAAGAATCACTAATTGACAAACCTAAATCCGTCGGTATTACACCAGTCAAATCACCAAGTGAATCAGTGAAATCGGTTGAGCCAGTTTCACCAAAATCCCTATTAGATAAGACAATTGACGAACCTACTGACAAACTCATATTGCCAACTGTCAAAGATATCAGGCCTCTCGAATTATTACCAAATCTAGACGTTGAAAAACTTTCTACTCTTCCAGTAGATAAAGAATCACCAGTTGACAAACCTAAATCCGTCGATATGACACCAGTCAAATCACCAAGTGAATCACTGAAATCAGTTGAGCCAGTTTCACCAAAATCCCAATTAGATAAGACAATTGACGAACCTACTGACAAACTCAAATCGTCATCTGTCAAAGATATCAAGCCTCTCGAATTCTTACCAAATCTAGACGTTGAAAAACTTTCTACTCTTCCAGTAGATAAAGAATCACCAGTTGACAAACCTAAATCCGCCAGTATGACACCAGTCAAATCACCAAGTGAATCACTGAAATCAGTTGAGCTAGTTTCACCAAAATTCCAATTAGATAAGACAATTGACGAACCTACTGACAAACTCAAATCGCCATCTGTCAAAGATATCAAGCCTCTCGAATTCCTACCAAATCTAGACGTTGAAAAACTTTCTACTCTTCCAGTAGATAAAGAATCACTAATTGACCAACCCCCAGTTTCACCAAAATCCCTGTTAGATATGACAATTAACGAACCTACTGACAAACTCAAATCGCCATCTGTCAAAGATATCAAGCCTCTTGAATTCCTACCAAATCTAGACGTTGAAAAACTTTCTACTCTTCCAGTAGATAAACAATCACCAGTTGACAAACCTAAATCCGTCGGTATGACACCAGTCAAATCACCAAGTGAATCACTGAAATCAGTTGAGCCAGTTTCACCAAAATCCCAATTAGATAAGACAATTGACGAACCTACTGACAAACTCAAATCGCCATCTGCCATAGATATCAAGCCTCTCGAATCTTTCCTTAATATAGACGTTGAAAAACTTTCTACTCTTTCAGTAGATAAACAATCACCAGTTGACAAACCTAAATCCGCCGGTATGACACCAGTCAAATCACCAAGTGAATCACTGAAATCAGTTGAGCCAGTTTCACCAAAATCCCAATTAGATAAGACAATTGACGAACCTACTGACAAACTCAAATCGCCATCTGACAAAGATATCAAGCCTCTCGAATTATTACCAAATCTAGAAGTTGAAAAGCTTTCTACTATTCCAGTAGATAATGAATCACTAATTGACAAACCTAAATCCGTCGGTATTACACCAGTCAAATCACCAAGTGAATCAGTGAAATCAGTTGAGCCAGTTTCACCAAAATCCCTATTAGATAAGACAATTGACGAACCTACTGACAAACTCATATTGCCAACTGTCAAAGATATCAGGCCTCTCGAATTATTACCAAATCTAGACGTTGAAAAACTTTCTACTCTTCCAGTAGATAAAGAATCACCAGTTGACAAACCTAAATCCGTCGATATGACACCTATCAAATCACCAAGTGAATCACTGAAATCAGTTGAGCCAGTTTCACCAAAATCCCAATTAGATAAGACAATTGACGAACCTACTGACAAACTTATATTGCCAACTGTCAAAGATATCAAGCCTCTCGAATTATTACCAAATCTAGACTTTGAAAAACTTTCTACTCTTCCAGTAGATAAAGAATCACCAGTTGACAAACCTAAATCCGTCGGTATGACACCAGTCAAATCACCAAGTGAATCACTGAAATCAGTTGAGCCAGTTTCACCAAAATCCCAATTAGATAAGACAATTGACGAACCTACTGACAAACTCAAATCGCCATCTGCCATAGATATCAAGCCTCTCGAATCTTTCCTTAATATAGACGTTGAAAAACTTTCTACTCTATCAGCAGATAAACAATCACCAGTAGACAAACCTAAATCCGCCGGTATGACACCAGTCAAATCACCAAGTGAATCACTGAAATCAGTTGAGCCAGTTTCACCAAAATCCCAATTAGATAAGACAATTGACGAACCTACTGAGAAACTCAAATCGCCATCTGCCATAGATACCAAGCCTCTCGAATCTTTTCTTAATATAGACGTTGAAAAACTTTCTACTCTTTCAGTAGATAAACAATCACCAGTTGACAAACCTAAATCCGCCGGTATGACACCAGTCAAATCACCAAGTGAATCACTGAAATCAGTTGAGCCAGTTTCACCAAAATCCCAATTAGATAAGACAATTGACGAACCTACTGACAAACTCAAATCACCATCTGTCAAAGATATCAAGCCTTTCGAATTTTTACCAAATCTAGAAGTTGAAAAACTTTCTACTCTTCCAGTAGATAAAGAATCACCAGTTGACAAACCTAAATCCGTCGGTATGACACCAGTCAAATCACCAAGTGAATCACTGAAATCAGTTGAGCCAGTTTCACCAAAATCCCTATTAGATAAGACAATTGACGAACCTACTGACAAACTCAAATCGCCATCTGTCATAGATATCAAGCCTCTCGAATCTTTACTAAATATAGACGTTGAAAAACTTTATACTCTTCCAGTAGAGAAACAATCACCAGTTGACAAGCCTAAATCCGTCGGTATGACACCAGTCAAATCACCAAGTGAATCACTGAAATCAGTTGAGCCAGTTTCACCAAAATCCCAATTAGATAAGACAATTGACGAACCTACTGACAAACTCAAATCGCCATCTGCCATAGATATCAAGCCTCTCGAATCTTTCCTAAATATAAACATTGAAAAACTTTCTACTCTTCCAGTAGATAAAGAATCACCAGTTGACAAACCTAAATCCGCCGGTATGACACCAGTCAAATCACCAAGTGAATCACTGAAATCAGTTGAGCCAGTTTCACCAAAATCCCAATTAGATAAGACAATTGACGAACCTACTGACAAACTTAAATCGCCATCTGACAAAGATATCAAGCCTCTCGAATTATTACCAAATCTAGAAGTTGAAAAGCTTTCTACTATTCCAGTAGATAAAGAATCACTAATTGACAAACCTAAATCCGTCGGTATTACACCAGTCAAATCACCAAGTGAATCACTGAAATCAGTTGAGCCAGTTTCACCAAAATCCCTATTAGATAAGACAATTGACGAACCTACTGACAAACTCATATTGCCAACTGTCAAAGATATCAGGCCTCTCGAATTATTAACAAATCTAGACGTTGAAAAACTTTCTACTCTTCCAGTAGATAAAGAATCACCAGTTGACAAACCTAAATCCGTCGATATGACACCTATCAAATCACCAAGTGAATCACTGAAATCAGTTGAGCCAGTTTCACCAAAATCCCAATTAGATAAGACAATTGACGAACCTACTGACAAACTCATATTGCCAACTGTCAAAGATATCAAGCCTCTCGAATTATTACCAAATCTAGACGTTGAAAAACTTTCTACTCTTCCAGTAGATAAAGAATCACCAGTTGACAAACCTAAATCCGTCGGTATGACACCAGTCAAATCACCAAGTGAATCACTAAAATCAGATGATGTAATTTCACCAAAATCCCAATTAGATAAGACAATTGACGAACCTACTTACAAACTCAAATCGCCATCTGCCATAGATATCAAGCCTCTCGAATCTTTACTAAATATAGAAGTTGAAAAACTTTCTACTCTTCCGGTAGATAAAGAATCACCAGTTGACAAACCTAAATCCGCCGGTATGACACCAGTCAAATCACCAAGTGAATCACTGAAATCAGTTGAGCCAGTTTCACCAAAATCCCAATTAGATAAGACAATTGACGAACCTACTGACAAACTTAAATCGCCATCTGACAAAGATATCAAGCCTCTCGAATTATTACCAAATCTAGAAGTTGAAAAGCTTTCTACTATTCCAGTAGATAAAGAATCACTAATTGACAAACCTAAATCCGTCGGTATTACACCAGTCAAATCACCAAGTGAATCACTGAAATCAGTTGAGCCAGTTTCACCAAAATCCCTATTAGATAAGACAATTGACGAACCTACTGACAAACTCATATTGCCAACTGTCAAAGATATCAGGCCTCTCGAATTATTAACAAATCTAGACGTTGAAAAACTTTCTACTCTTCCAGTAGATAAAGAATTACCAGTTGACAAACCTAAATCCGTCGATATGACACCTATCAAATCACCAAGTGAATCACTGAAATCAGTTGAGCCAGTTTCACCAAAATCCCAATTAGATAAGACAATTGACGAACCTACTGACAAACTCATATTGCCAACTGTCAAAGATATCAAGCCTCTCGAATTATTACCAAATCTAGACGTTGAAAAACTTTCTACTCTTCCAGTAGATAAAGAATCACCAGTTGACAAACCTAAATCCGTCGGTATGACACCAGTCAAATCACCAAGTGAATCACTGAAATCAGTTGAGCCAGTTTCACCAAAATCCCAATTAGATAAGACAATTGACGAACCTACTGACAAACTCAAATCGCCATCTGCCATAGATATCAAGCCTCTCGAATCTTTCCTTAATATAGACGCTGAAAAACTTTCTACTCTATCAGTAGATAAACAATCACCAGTAGACAAACCTAAATCCGCCGGTATGACACCAGTCAAATCACCAAGTGAATCACTGAAATCAGTTGAGCCAGTTTCACCAAAATCCCAATTAGATAAGACAATTGACGAACCTACTGACAAACTCAAATCGCCATCTGTCAAAGATATCAAGCCTCTCGAATTCCTACCAAATCTAGAAGTTAAAAAACTTTCTACTCTTCCAGTAGATAAAGAATCACCAATTGACAAACCTAAATCCGTCGGTATGACACCAGTCAAATCACCAAGTGAATCACTGAAATCAGTTGAGCCAGTTTCACCAAAATCCCAATTAGATAAGACAATTGACGAACCTACTGACAAACTCAAATCGCCATCTGTCAAAGATATCAAGCCTCTCGAATTATTACCAAATCTAGACGTTGAAAAACTTTCTACTCTTCCAATAGATAAAGAATCACCAGTTGACAAACCTAAATCCGCCGGTATGACACCATTCAAACCACCAAGTGAATCACTGAAATCAGTTGAGCCAGTTTCACCAAAATCCCAATTAGATAAGACAATTGACGAACCTACTGACAAATTCAAATCGCCATCTGACAAAGATATCAAGCCTCTCGAATTCCTACCAAATCTAGACGTTGAAATACTTTCTACTCTTCCAGTAGATAAAGAATCACCAGTTGACAAACCTAAATCCGTCGATATGACACCAGTCAAATCTCCAAGTGAATCACTTAAATCAGTTGAGCCAGTTTCACCAAAATCCCTATTAGATAAGACAATTGACGAACCTACTGACAAACTCAAATCGCCATCTGTCAAAAATATCAAGCCTCTCGAATTATTACCAAATCTAGACGTTGAAAAACTTTATACTCTTCCAATAGATAAAGAATCACCAGTTGACAAACCTAAATCCGCCGGTATGACACCAGTCAAACCACCAAGTGAATCACTGAAATCAGTTGAGCCAGTTTCACCAAAATCCCAATTAGATAAGACAATTGACGAACCTACTGACAAACTCAAATCGCCATCTGTCAAAGATATCAAGCCTCTCGAATTCCTACCAAATCTAGACGTTGAAATACTTTCTACTCTTCCAGTAGATAAAGAATCACCAGTTGACAAACCTAAATCCGTCGATATGACACCAGTCAAATCTCCAAGTGAATCACTTAAATCAGTTGAGCCAGTTTCACCAAAATCCCTATTAGATAAGACAATTGACGAACCTACTGACAAACTCAAATCGCCATCTGTCAAAGATATCAGGCCTCTCGAATTATTACCAAATCTAGACGTTGAAAAACTTTCTACTCTTCCAGTAGATAAAGAATCACCAGTTGACAAACCTAAATCCGTCGATATGACACCAGTCAAATCACCAAGTGAATCACTGAAATCAGTTGAGCCAGTTTCACCAAAATCCCAATTAGATAAGACAATTGACGAACCTACTGACAAACTCAAATCGCCATCTGTCAAAGATATCAAGCCTCTCGAATTCCTACCAAATCTAGACGTTGAAAAACTTTATACTCTTCCAGTAGATAAAGAATCACCAGTTGACAAACCTAAATCCGTCGATATGACAACAGTCAAATCACCAAATGAATCACTGAAATCAGTTGAGCCAGTTTCACCAAAATCCCTATTAGATAAGACAATTGACGAACCTACTGACAAACTCAAATCGCCATCTGTCAAAGATATCAAGCCTCTCGAATTATTACCAAATCTAGACGTTGAAAACCTTTCTACTCTTCCAGTAGATAAAGAATCACCAGTTGACAAACCTAAATCCGTCGATATGACACCAGTCAAATCACCAAATGAATCACTGAAATCAGTTGAGCCAGTTTCACCAAAATCCCAATTAGATAAGACAATTGACGAACCTACTGACAAACTCAAATCGCCATCAGCAATAGATATCAAGCCTCTAGAATCTTACCTTAATATAGATGTTGAAAATCTTTCTACTCTTCCAGTAGATAAAGAATCACCAGTTGACAAACCTAAATCCGTCGGTATGACACCAGTCAAATCACCAAGTGAATCACTGAAATCTGTTGAGCCAGTTTCACCAAAATCCCAATTAGATAAGACAATTGACGAACCTACTGACAAACTCAAATCGCCATCTGTCAAAGATATCAAGCCTCTCGAATCTTTTCTTAATATAGGCGTTGATAAACTTTCTACTCTTTCAGTAGATAAAGAATCACCAGTTGACAAAACTAAATCCGACGGTGTAACACCAGTCAAATCACCAAGTGAATCACTGAAATCAGTTGAGTCAGTTTCACCAAAATCCGAATTAGGGAAGCCAATTGAAAAACTCAAATCACCATCTGTAAAAGATGTTGAACCTTTAGAATATTTTCCAAAACTAGAAGTTATGAAACCTACTACTATTCCAGTAGGCAAACAATCACCAGTTGACAAACCTAAATCCGTCGGTATGACACCAGTCAAATCACCAAGTGAATCACTGAAATCAGTTGAGCCAGTTTCACCAAAATCCCAATTAGATAAGACAATTGACGAACATACTGGCAAACTCAAATCGCCATCTGCCAAAGATATCAAGCCTCTCGAGTTTTTACTAAATATAGACGTTGAAAAACTTCCTACTCTTCCAGTAGATAAAGAATCACCAGTTGACAAATCTAAATCCGTCGGTGTAACACCAGCCAAATCACCAAGTGAATCACTGAAATCAGTTGAGCCAGTTACACCAAAATCCGAAATAGAGAAGCCAATTGAAAAACTCAAATCATCATTTGTAAAAGATGTTGAACCTTTAGAATATTTACCAAAACTAGAAGCTATGAAATCTACTACTATTCCAGTAGACAAACAATCACCAGTTGACAAACCTAAATCCGACGGTATGACACCAGTCAAATCACCAAGTGAATCACTGAAATCGGTTGAGCCAGTTTCACCAAAATCCCAATTAGATAAGACAATTGACGAACCTACTGACAAACTCAAATCGCCATCTGCCAAAGATATCAAGCCTGTCGAATTTTTACTAAATAAAGACATTGAAAAACTTCCTACTCTTCCAGTAGATAAAGAATCACCAGTTGACAAACCTAAATCCGTCGGTATGACACCAGTCAAATCACCAAGTGAATCACTAAAATCAGTTAATGCAGTTTCACCAAAATCCCAATTAGATAAGACAATTGACGAACCTACTGACAAACTCAAATCACCATCTGCCATAGATATCAAGCCTCTCGAATCTTTGCCAAATATAGACCTTGAAAAACTTTCTACTCTTCCAGTAGATAAAGAATCACCAGTTGACAAACCTAAATCCGTCGGTATGATACCAGTCAAATCACCAAGTGAATCACTGAAATCAGTTGAGCCAGTTTCACCAAAATCACAATTAGATAAGACAATTGACGAACCTACTAACAAACTCAATTCGCCATTTGTCAAAGATATCAAGCCTCTCGAATTCTTACCAAATCTAGACGTTGTAAAACTTTCTACTCTTCCAATAGATAAAGAATCATCAGCTGACAAACCTAGATCGGTCGGTGTAACACCATTCAAATCACCAAGTGAATCACTGAAATCAGTTGAGCCAGTTTCACCAAAATCCCAATTAGCTAAGACAATTGACGAATCTACTGACAAACTCAAATCGCCATCTGTCAAAGATATCAAGCCTCTCGAATTCTTACCAAATCTAGACGTTGAAAAACTTTCTACTCTTCCAGTAGATAAAGTATCACCAGTTGACAAGCTTGAATCGGCCAGTGTGATACCAGTTCAGTCAACCAGTGTCGAGAAACCAATTGACAAACCTACTGACTGTCTCAAATCTTCATCAGTCGCAGATGTCAAACCTTTAGAATCTTTATCAATACTAGACTTTGAGTACCCCTATAGTCCCTCAGCAGATAAACAATCTCCAGTTGGTAAATCTCAATATGTCAGTATGACCTCTGTTAAATCATCAACTGAATCCTTGAAACCAATTGAGTTAGTTTCATCAAAAACCGAAAAGAAGCTAACTGACAAACTGAAATCACCAGCTTTTGATGATGCGAGACTTTCAAAACCATTACCAACACTAGAAATTAAGCCACCTGAATCAAATAAACTGAAACAAAATGAAACACAATTTAGTACAGATACTAGTAAATTGATTTTAGCTAAATGTTCAAGAAAAACAAGCCTTACTGTTAGAAAAGAGTTTGCACTAGTTTTGCCTACCGCAACAATTGAACAACATTCAGATACCACTGCTGACAAATCTTTATTACAGAGACGTAAATCATCATCAGCAATTCCGAAAGAAAAAGTATCTGAAATCAATTTTATATATAAAGATAAAAGTGAGATTTTAGATTGGCAGAATGGAGTACAAAAAACCTCCGTCTCCGTATTATCTGTGAAATCAGATACATCGGACGACAATAAGTTTAGTGAAAATAACTCAATTTTCGATAGCAGCAAAGACGAATCTCCTTTGTTTACTGATTTTACCACATCATCTATTACGAATGTCACAGATCAAATTGAATCATCTTTGGACACAGATGCTGCATATGATTCTGGAGATCAAAGCTGTTCTAAACTTTGGACCGCATCTAATTCTGATAAAACAGAAATACAGTTATTACATGCAAATGAAAAATCTATTTCAATATCTGATAATGCAGCTTCAGATTTTTCCCCAGACATTATGAACAAATTAATTGATTCTGATGCGTTACCGTTTGATCTGGATTTCAAAAAAAGCTATTCACAACAAACATATGTATCGTCACAAGATGAAAAAATTACGAAACATAAAATAATTCAAGAGAGCAGCAATATATTTTCGAGGAACTCATTACAGGAAACCAGTTCTCCGCACAGCGAAACTACC
Organism: Tipula vernalis; assembly: GCA_958295665.1. Lineage (NCBI taxonomy): Eukaryota > Metazoa > Arthropoda > Insecta > Diptera > Tipulidae > Tipula > Tipula vernalis. The sequence goes on along the minus strand of OY282559.1, from coordinate 194,662,009 downwards.
GATTATACTGAGAGTATATCATGTATTGAATCAATCATAGATGGTAATATCGAAAAGTTAAAAGATAAATCCGAGAAATCGGGTGTAGTTATGAAAAAAACAGGAAAAAATACGAAATCAGGTGAACAAATTAATTTATTAGGTTCTAAAATAAAACAGGAAGTAGCAAAACAATATCCGACAAAAGAAAAACGAAAAGAGAAAAGAATATTAAAAACAGCTCACGATGACCCTATTTCTGATGTAGACCAGGACTTATCGAATGCCTCATCGACTGTGACACGTGCTAAAGTGTATTCGAAGCGAAGCCGAACCACAACTAAATCATCTTCTAAAATTATTACATCAACCACAGAATCGACAACAACTACTACAGCAAATAAGAGTAAAATAAAATATTCAACGCGTACTTTCGGTTATATGCAGTCTACTTTGTCACGAGATCAAAAAATCCACAAGCACATTGATGTTCCTCATTCTTCGCCCAGCAGATCTAGTTCAAAATATACTAGCGAGAAACGTGCTACAAGTTCGGAAAAGAATGAGAGGCATACTGCAAAACGATCTGTAAGTACAGAAAAGAAAGAGAACGAAAAGCATTCGCTAAGTAAAGAAAAACGTCCAACTAGTAATGAAAGATATAGATCATCTAGTAGATCAGAAAACCGTTCATTAAGTATTGAAAACCGATCGTCTAGTGCAGAAAAAAGGCCTCCAAGTGTTTCTGAAAAACGTCCAAGGTCTTCGGAAAGACGACCAACCAGTCGAGCCAGCCTACATCGAACAAGCACCGAAACACGCCACGGTAGTAGAACTGATATTCAAAGTACCAGCTCTGACCGCCAACAAACTAGCAAGACAGAAACAATAAAGGGCCGAACAATTAGTAAAGGGACTGTTGTAAAGGCAAAACCAGAAAAAACTACAAAAAAAAGATCTGAAAAGCCAAAGACACACGTCGAACTAAAACCCCAAATCGAACACAAATCAACGATGCATAAAGAAAATTTACACAAATCAGAAATTCCTGAAACAAAAGAACAGAAACCTAGCCAAATCAAGCTGTCATATGTGGTACAAAGTAAACCGACAGTATCGAAAGTAGAAAGTGACAGTAAATTAAAACCAACAAAACGAAAAACAACACCTGCTTCTAAGGTAATGAAAGATGCTAAAAATAATAGTCTAATTCCGGTAAAAAAACAGACTGCAGCTGATACCACCAGCAAAGGAAAGCCGTCCAAGGCGGTAAACCATCCAACAAAAAGTTTAGACGATGTCAAAAAACTTACGGAAAAACCTGTTTCAGCACAAATTAGGCCACCACCACATGTTATTAGTATCAAAGCCAAATTTGACGATGCTAAAATTAGAGGTAAAGAAGAGGAGATTGAAAGATGCCAATCTGCCTTACAGCAATATTCGAACAAAGATAGCCTTCAAGCGCTCACGAAAGATGCATCATCGCTGCCGTCCAGTCCAATTCATATAAAGCGACCAAATAGTTCAAATTCAAATAATACAAATGTTATAACTAGTGAAGTATTTACACGTACAATTGACTCTTCAAAATCTATTGAGGTAATATACCAGCAACCTTCCAGTAAAAGTGAACTAACTCGAAAGATAAACGAATACCGTTACAATGACTTTGATGTCAATTTTATTGAAACAACAGATTCTAGTTTATCAGATTCTATCGCGCTTCCGTCCACTTCCTCCGATTATGAATACGATGGTTTTGGTAAAAGGAAACGTTCATGTAGTCCTGCTTCACCAAAACCAACAAAACGAGCTTTACAATTAATCAAACGGACTGATAATTTATTAAAAATAAAAGATGAAGATAAAAAAATTATCGAACATTATCAACAACAAATTAGTAGTAGCATAAGTAGTAGTAGTATAAATCAAGTAAGACAATCGAGGTACGAAAGGTCACTCAGTAATTCAAGTACTGGAAATGCGCCAGTTCCAATGGATAGTAAAATATCACCAATGTTAGCTTTTAGGGCCGTTACACCGCCGCGGCAAAATCCTAAACTTGATTTTGATCAATACATGATGAATCCAGGTAAATTTAACATAAAATGATACAAGAAATAAATTAAATTACAGAATGTGTTTGAAAAAATAATTTTTGATAGTTGGTTTTAATTTGAACATGAAACTCAAGCATATTTTCAATTTAATTTTTGTTGATAATCTGATGTAATCTTCTGTCCCTCAATACAGATTTTTTACATTAGATTATTTTATTAAAAAATGCCAAATATTTTTACTATATAATTGTTAATTTTAATTTCACTTTTTATTTTACTACTTTTTATTTGCTTAAATATATTTCGTAAATTTCTAAACAACAACCGTAATCACACAAGTTAGTGTAACTAAATATAAGAAATTTGATTTATAGAACAAAAATGACAACTGCTATCCCCTTAATATCGATAACGCAGGACGAAAATATTAACGATAATAACGATTCGGAGAATTCGGAAGATTTGAATTTAAACATAAACGACGCGCTAACTGATATTGAAGACATAGATGATGAACCGGAGGAAGTAAATCGAAATGTAAGCCATTTGGGTAGATTTTATAAATCAACTCCAATTCCGACTGATGTTGAAGATTATAATGATTCTACTGATAACGATAATGATGATAATAAAACTAGTATTAATAATAATGAAAAAGATACAGTAATATCAATAAACGAATACTTAGATCAAGGTTGTATAGACGAATCGATGAAATCGATGCCATCTGGAACCAAAAAAATAATTTTAACCCGAAAACTTTCAAATTTTCTTCAACCGAAAAACAATGATGATGACGTTGGTACTGTTACAGATTTAGAAAATTTAGAAATATCCGAAAATGATGACGTTCTCACCGATTCTGATAAATGGGAATTTCCCGATCATTTTAAAATAGTACTCCAAGACTCATCGGATAATATTAATATACAGGACGGCGTTCGTTCTATTTTTCACCATACGATGGCAGATTATTCATCTAGTGATTCAGATAATGAACCAGCGAAACCAATCAAAAGTACTAAATATGTAGGTAAGTTTAGAAAAACATCGCTAAATGTATCGGACGTGGAAAATATTTTGTTTACCGACGAAGAAAATATTAAAATCGATTTACTCGATTTGGATCATCTGGAGGAATTAACTTTTGAAGGTAGCGAAAATGAAGATTCGATAACTACCCCATCGTCAAGTTTTAATTTTGGTTGCCCTACAATTAACGTACAATTTAGTAAAATACCACCGAAAACAAAATCACAAAATTTAAGAAAATGTAACAAGGTTAACACAAACTTATTAGCTACAGATGGTATTGATGAAGAAGGGTTAACTGATGTTGAAAATCTTAAATCATCCTCGAGTAGTGATGACGATGCTGATAGTAGCAATCGTATTATTCCATTAGCATTTGTATCACAAAATAAAGCTACCACTGATATCGAAGATTTCAATGACGATAGTAATGAAACAGATACGGATGCAAATTATATGTCGGAAAGTGATATAGATATAAAACTACCAACACCAATCTGCGAAATGAAAATTTTAAAAGAAGATGATTTTGGTAAGCCATCCATACAAGTAGTGCCACTTGCACCGACCACATCAAAACTAACTATAATCAATACAAATCAAAATAATGGCTTGACAGACGTTGAAGATTTATCAGATGTCGATGGTGATGAAATTTACGACTTATCGAAATATACTATTGACGCGATACCAGAAATGGAGGGTGAAATAATTCAAAACAATGACATTATACAACAATACATTAATACGAAGGAGCTTAGTGACGAGAAATCTGTCCAGGAATCGAAAACAGATACTGAAGAAATTCCGATGTTTAGCAATTACAAAGATGGTGTTCGTAGACGCCGTGTAAAAAATAAAACTTCATCATGCGGTACTAAGTCGAAATTTTTGGATCCCACTGTAGAATTGAAGGGCAATACAGATGTAGAAGAAATCGAATTTAGTGATGAAAGTAAAGATGAAAAAAGAAACAAAAAACATCATCATCATCACCGTCACCAGCACAGTGCACATAAGAAACCGAACAAAAAACATTTACAATTCACAAATAATGATGATGAAAATAATGGAAAGACAGATATTGAAAATATATCCGACGAGGAAAATGAAAGTGGACTAGAAAATGAAGTTGGTGTGCATGAGACAGTTCTTACTAATACGAATTACTTTTCGACGGTCATGTCAATTGATACGCTAGAACCATCTGACAATAAGAAAAAGAAAAAGCATCAATTAGCTGAATTTAATGTACCAACAATCCGAAAAACATCACCAACGCCAGATTGTATAAATACAAATAACACAGATATCGAAGATATTCAAATGGTTTCGGATGATTTGGATGATCACATGAATACGATAGATTCATATTCTCGGGCTCAAACCGCAACTCCGTTCGAAGTACAAGAGCAATTAACCGAGATGGGCGACAATACAGAGGTACACGATATAAATAGTCGGGCATTTGATTTTGAAAAAGAAAAAGATCATATTAAGGGATACGCAGAGAACATCGAAGTATACACAGATGTAGAATTTTTAGAAGAAGAACAAAATCCTAAAGCGAATAACGAAGATGCACCAAACATTGTTGATGTTGGTAACGTTTTAAATGCATATGAAAATAAGGAGATTCCTGGTAAAACAAAATAAAACTGATTTAAATTTTAAAAAACAACTATTGCTTGTATTGCTTTTGCTTTTTCTCGTTTGATTGCATTATTTTGTTTTTAAATTTACATATATTATACTGAATTTTTTTATTTTATTTAGTTTAATCTTATTCCTAAACCCCATGTTCCTAATCGTATCAATTAGAATAATCCCCAAGTTAAACCACTAGAAATGTTAACCGCATAACAGCAATAAATTAAAAATTAATCATTTATTTTACAGGTGAAACAATCGAATCAAATATTGTAATTGACGATCCTGCAGAATTCACTATCACAAAAGGTTTGCGTACTTAATACACTTAAATATTATTATTTTATAAATTGGGTTGATAAATTCTCGCGGATTTGTGTTTTGTTTTAAAATTCATCATTCTGTCAGTTATAGCTCTCAACTACTAACTAATAGAACGAACCATCAAACATCAAATTTGAATTTAATGAAAATTGGTACCATAGCTCAACTTATGATTTAGTTCCATTTTAATGCATTTAGTTTTAGAGACATTTGAAAGGCCAAATTTTTACCAAATTTATTTATATAATATTATGACAAATTGTACGAGTATGTCTACATAAATTTACTAAACAAAACTGTTTTTGTCGTACAATATTTTGTACTTTTGTCATTTTTTATTAAGATTTAGAGATTGTCTAAAATATCAAAAGTATTTAGAATACTTTTCAACTTTTGATATAGTCAGACTCGAAATCTATTAATTTAGACTAGTTATCCTCGATCCCTTGGTTCAAACTCATTAAGTTTACTAAGGCAGCAGGACGCATTTCTGAATTATGACAGAATCTCCGGTTTGCCCCATGGGACTACTTTTCGATTTTTTTATTCTAGACCCTTTGGGAAATTTCAAGCAAAATTATCCGTATAGGCCGGTTTAGTTGAATATGATTTCTCGGAAAAGACTTTAAAAAATTTGATGTAAACACAACAGATGCCATTATTAATTACCATTTTTACAGAAAAAATAATAAATAAAAATAAAAATAAATAAATGCAAAAATATTGTAATATTAAATATAAATTACATTTTTTTAAAAATTTTAATTTTTGTCTATGTGCTTTGGCTGCCGGTAAATGCATTTCCTAACCAATTCGGTAAATGTATTTCCTAAGTTCCAGAACACTAAACACACCAAACGAGCCACGGACCTAGGCTGTTACTACTCGGATGACCGGAATATTCAAAATTAAAATTAGAAATTAGCACTATACTCGTATTTATGTATAATGTAATGCTTTGTCGCCCTCGATGGCACAGCGAGTAGAGAGTAGCTTTGCAACTGCGTGGTCCCGGGTTCGATTCCCGGTGGTTGCAAGAAATTTGTCACGATTAGGTGTTGTGTATGTGAATGTAATGTTATTAGCTCTTCCTTCAGAGACCATTAAATCTACTGGAAGAGTAACATTACATTTAATAAAAATAATAATAAAAATGCAACAACACCAAAATTTAATCGAAGTACTATATTTACAAATATTTCCCACTTTAACTTCAACTTTATTTCAACCACGCACCCTTATTCTATAAAAAATAAGATAATGTGTAAACGTGAAGACGGGTAAACTGTTTTTCGATTCTCTTTTCGTTCACTGTTTATCACGTTTATACATTATCTTATTTTTTATAGAATAAGGCTACTCCTCAAGCATAATATATCCTAACCAAATAAATAATATGGGTGTTTCATATTAGCGGTAAAGGCTAATTTTCGTCGTTTTCTGTATTATTTTATGATAACATCAAAAACTCGCCAAAATGAATAGGAAAATAGTAAAAATGAATAAAGTTATTCGCGCACCAAGTGAAAATAAGAATTTGTTGCTTTCCTAGGTGGAAGTTTGTAGTCCGAGGCAAAGCTCGAAGGCTAGAAATCCACCAAGAAACATAGATCACTTATCTGGGCATTGCGCACAACGTTTTCTTCACTATCAGCAGAAAAAGCTTAGGTATTATTCTACAAAATTTCAAAATATTTTTCAATTTTGACCATTTTTGTAGAGTAACGAAACTGAAGGCAATTTTTCATTAATATATCAAAATAGCTTATGCAAAGGGTTATAATAACGTCATAACTCTAGTCTAAACAATGAACGGATGGGAAATTTAAGACAGACGATTGATAAAATAAAAATTTGTTATCACTGCTAGTAAAACCAAACAACAAAAATTTGATGATGCAATATTTCATTAAATTTTTTATTCGGCTTCAATTTCGAAATTAGTTTGATATAAGTTATCGAGGGCGATGGATTGGCCGCAGCGGACCTTTAGCTTGACCGCCTAGATCTCCAGATTTAACACCATTAGATTTTTATGTATGGGGATATTTGGAAGGTCTGGTATGCAAAATAACCATGCAATTACTGGTTACTCTAATAAATAATGCCGGCAACATAATACAAGAGAATTTAGGCCTTTTCAACAGGGTTGCTGCCGTTAGAAGACGGCACCAATTATGCTTGTTACAAAATGCAAATCATTTTGAAAATTGTTTGGGAACTTCAAGGCTTAGAACATTGTACAATAAATTTTTTACTTATAACAAATTATAATTATTATTTTTTTCAACATGAAAAATACATGTATCATGATATTCCTACTTCAAGAGCAAAAAGAAAACTTCTGTGCCTTTAAAATTATGAAAAAACTATTGAGCTATCTTAATTTTTAGAAGAGTTATTGGCATTTACAAGATTCAAGAGATTGTGCCGTGCTAAAAATTTTGAAATGAAATTTAAGTGGGTAACTGTTCATTTCCCGCTATATGCATAGTGGACTTATTTTCATGACATTGACCCAGCTACACACCTTACTCGTTTGGACTCACCCAATGGGGCACCCATTATATATAAAATTGGGCAACGTGGTAATATCACCACTTGGTTTAGGGTAAATTCGTATGGCAGGTATCGATCCTCTCTTGACGTACAGTCTTGAAAATCTTTTCAATTCTCCGCTTTGACCATAGAAATAGATTGGCGACAAAAAATTAAAATCGAATAAGCCATACTCAGGGACTTCCAAAACGTTGGGAAAAGTGGTTTTAGACCAAAAAAATGTTTGACCATATTTGGCAGCATTTCATTACTTTGCTCCTTTTGGACCTAAGTGAATGACCTTTTAATAACGATGTCGTATCTATATCATCCTAATATACCGTATTTCAAACCAAACTCTTGATCAAATGAGGTGTAAGATGATACACGTTCAAGTATGTGGTGATTCCAATTAATTTCATGTAAAACACAGCCTCTAAAATAACATAGATATTATAATCTTGAACTTTTATAAAAGCGCTGCAGGCGATAAAAATAAAAAATCAATTTAAAGGGCAATGCGAACTAAAAGAAAAGATGTCAAAATGATATTTGGGTTAATGGCCAGTTAACCATCTTCTCTTGTTAAATTTATCAAATGAGTTGTTAGTTTTGATAAATGATTTAATAAAGCTACTTTACTTATCTTCACGAAATCAGAGTTCTATATTCTGGCGTGATGGCGATGTTGGGTGACACGGGATACCTAGATCACCGCGAAGGATAATTACATCTTCAATGGCCGTAAACTGCCAAAACGCCGGATGTGGTAGTTTAAAAGCGACGACTGATTGGAATTGCACAAATTTTTCAAAAAATCGCTTGGCGCTGCGCTAGACCCTAGGTTAGGTTAGGTTTGGGTGGCGGTCCACTAGGACCAGGCATAGACACAAAAATGTTGTGACTGACCGTATATATGCGAATATCACAAACCGATATTACATTATACCTCAAACAGTCTACGACTTCCTTTATGGCAGTTACTTCAGCTTGAAAAATGCTACAATAGTCGGGGAGACGGAAGGAGAGGTTTAACAGAAGTTCCTCGCAGAACACTCCAGCCCCGACTTTTCCGTCTCGTTTTGAACCATCAGTGTAGAACGGTAACATGAGCACTTGTGGAAGTTGCAAGCTACGGAGCTGGCCGCAAGTGCCAACTTGAATCCCCCGAGCAACTTCACACCTGGCCACTGCGCTAGACCCTAAGGTAGGAATCAAAACCAATAAAAATGTCTATGAAAGCTCCATTCTTGTGGTACTTAAATACAAACAAAGTACACCAAATTTTAATGTTAGTGATATGGCATCGTTTACTTCCACGATATAAAATAAATCAAAACGCCTAGCTATATACAACAAAAATTTACTTGTATTTACATATGTATGTAACGAAAAATAGAAAGTGTTTTTGCAACAACAGCATTTATTTAAATTTCTGACAGGTACATTACATTGGCAAATTTCAGAAAATATGCACCAATTCTAAAGTATAGTATTCCTTCTTTACCTGCAAAAAGGCTTTTTCTTATTTAAATGTCCACATCGCATTAACACATTAATGTAAATGTGTACAATTTTTCTATAGAATCTGCGTTATGAGCGAATAATAATTGTATCGAAATTTTTGTTGAATACAATACTTAGCGGATAGATCTTTTGGATGTTCCCCTAAATAATTCAGTAGAACTTCTCGGTTAACGGAAGATACTCTGAAAGATGAAAATGTTAATACCTAGCTAAAAAGCTAAAGATTAGAAATGTCTGATGCAGTAAATCGAAGTCCACAAATTATTGACTAGCCTCCATACGGACGATATTCCCTTATCGCCTGGTTTCGAATTAAGGGATAAATCTATTGTAAAATAAAGATTAAAAGAAAATAAGCAGCATAGTATTAATAGATATCAATAATGATAGTTAAAAATTAATCAGGAATCATCCCTTGGAATACTCACAAAGAAGTATGTAACACTCTATATAGAGCAGCTTAGGATAGGAGACTCTAACATACAATTTGACGAATAATTTACTCTATTATTTATTATTGGGCTTCATTTAGGTTAGATTGATGGTACCAAAAGTCAATAAAATCAAACGGTATCAAATACCACCGACTTAAAGGTTTGTTCTGGAACCAGTGTTCAATTGAGAAGTACAAGAAAACTTAATTAATATCATCTTCCTAACGCCTTCTAGGGAGTCTATCTATTTCGCAGACTCTCGCTATGGTTATACACCTAATTAAAACAAAGGTATCCTCTTCCATCTTGTGTACCTATGCATATCATCAACATAGCCAAATTTAAGTTTCTCGTTTCAGAATACAAAAGTTCACTCCCCGGGTTCCACTCAAGAACACTGACAATTCTTCCGTTCCATATTATCAATAATTAGCTTTTTTGAAACGACTTGGTAAAATACGTGCATTGATATGTCAAATGGATTGCTTATTGTAGTCACCAAAAGTTAATGAATCCGTGGGAAATTATCATGTAATCCAGCTTTTAAAAAAATTAATTTAAATTATTTTTATATGAATCCCGCTTTTATTAAAATTACAATTTTTTGTTCATTTTATTTGTATTTACTTTTGTTTTATAAAGTTATGAATATCCATCCATCCATCATTGTTTCTCTAATAAAATTTATGCGCCAAGAAATCACCATAACTTTTTTAACTTTAAATAAAAAATTTTTTTGGTT